>BPLQ01014754.1:1340793-1376780 GCA_021605075.1 Caerostris darwini | reverse complement strand
CCGGTTTCCGTGAGCGCTCTTCTGGGAAAGCGGCTCCGGGCTGTCACAGGAGTCCTTTGAGGCGCGCGACGAATCGAGGTCACTTTAATAAATGGGGTCGCCATTTGAGAAGGATTTTTAATGAAGTCGAATTCAATTTGTGTTGTAATTTACTTAAAAATGAAATTTTGGAGGGTGAAAGCTGAAATTAAATAAAGGGAAATTAACATTAATCAATATATAATTAATTTTGGTATTTTATTCAATTCCTTCTATTAGCTCACACTCTCCCTATATATATATATATATATATATATATATATATCTTGTTCAAATTTTCAATCGCTCATAAAATACATTTTTTCGAACTTGCAGTGAATGACACTTGATGTTAATACAGTTTTTTCAAATATTAATTCAGTAATTAAATTTAATTAATTAATTTTAGATTTAAGTTGCATGCATCTACCAATAGATGGCGCCAGATAAACTTAAAAAAATGAATGAAAATTATTTATAAAGGACTTCCTACAATATAGTGAGAAAAAAAAAGAAGGAATTGACTTAAAAAAATTTTTTTTTTTTATATTACTTGTTTTTAGTTTTACTTTGTATCTTTGTATGAATTGTCCATTCCTGACATGGAGCAATATTGAGTCGATCCCTCCTCTACTAAAGGGGAGGAGAGTGAGGTTCTCCCCCTATAATTTTCCTAAGACATGGAGATGCCCTGAAAGATACATCGAACATTCGAGACTGCATTCATTAAGACTGCCTATTAGCTTTGTACTCTGGGCTCTTAGAAGGGGTCAGAGGGAAGGAGATCGCAGGGAATGATGGGAAGGCGTCAGGTGGACCTGCCAAAAGGTCGAATCCAACAACAAAAAAGAAAAAGGGGGGATCGAAAGGGAACAGCCGCGGAAAATATGAGCGATCCATAGAATCTTAGAACACTGAAAGGGCGTTCGAGCTCTGGTTTCATATCGCTCGTCTATCTTGAGAAGATAGTTCTCTACATTCCTCCACCCCCATCCAAACGATTTTGAAGGAGTGGGTGGTGTAGGCTATTGTTACGTATGTTCTCGACTCCCCTACTTCGTTAAAAAAAGAAAAGACGGAAAAAAACTTGCAAGAAAAAAGACCCTTGTCGCATTTTTCTTTCGCAGAACTCTTATTTTTCACCAAGGATTAATAATTATAGTTTTCAATCCCACTTCGCGGGTTTTTATGTTATTTTACTTTTTCTTTTTATATATATATATATTTCTTTTGTGTGAAGGCGGTGATATTTTTACATCTGTTCCCATGTTGCTGCAAGATATGTACTCTTGGCTTTTTGGAATTTCAGTTGCCTTTGGATGAAAAGGGCCAGAATGAGAAATTTTTAAATGCGTGGTTCGAAAAGTTATGCGAAATGTCTCTCGAGAAATTCTAAATGCATGCACCACTCCCCCTCCTTGATATGAAGGGGTAGTAGGGTGAGGAATGAAGAAGGAAAAACGGAACTGCTGTTATATTTTAGAACTATTTCTCATTGTTGCATGAGAAGTGGGCGTTGTGAAGTGTCTAGTATCGCATACAAATCAACAAGAATATTTCAAAGTAATAACAAGTTATAATACTGAAAAGTATGATAAAAAGAATATGTATACATATCTTTTGTTTTGTAAAGTGTCTGTAGCGTAACTATGGGGGAAAAAAATTTGAAATGTTGAAACATAAAAAAAAAGGGTTTTCTTCTCTTTCACGCATTCCTTTAAGGTATTTGGGAATATCATTAATAAAAAATACAAAGATAGCATTTTGATGTCTTTTCAAATCATAAAAATATTTTTAAATTGATTCTGATTGATCGTATGAAATTTTTTTGTTATCACTTCAGAGAAGTACGTCGATACTTCGTTTATTATTATTCAGTAATGATATGCAATGTATAGGATGACAAAGAAATAAATACATTTGTATAAAGTAAAAAGATTTTGATAGAATAAAAAAAAATTTAAATAGGAACTGGTCTATGAATAATAAAAAACAAAATTATTTTATTAATATTACACTTTTATACATTGTATTTTAATTAAACGTGGTAATTATTTAATTTGACAAAATTATAAATATAATTTTAACATCAAATATTTAAAAAAAAAAAGCAAATAAACTTGGAAGCATTTCATTTCAAACCTTGAATAAATAACGTTGGAGGGGATTAATTGTGAAAATAATATTTATTACTAAAAGAAAAATATTTTTATTAGATTTATTAAAATGTTTTTTTTTTTTTTATATATATATTTCGCTGAAATACATTCCAATTCAGTATTTCAAAAAATCACAAATAGAATTTAAAAAATCCAATATTAAAAAAAAAAATTTTGGAAGCATTTAATTTCAAACGTTTTAATTTTAAGTGAGGCCGAAAAAATTAGCTGTGAAAACAAATTTTATTATCAAAAAAATATTTTTTATTAGATTTACTAAAATGTTTAGTTTAAATTTTTAAAGTAGATTATTTAATTATACAAGTTAGAAAGGATGAGCAGGAACTAAAAAAAAAATCATGTTAACGTAATTCTCATGTTAATGCTGTAGTATGTTTTATCTATCCTATTTGTTAATTTTTAATTTTTAAAGAAAAAAACTTAATGCAATTATGAAAACTTTTTAAATGTTCTGAATTTCATTGCAATATATGATTCATTTATTTCAACCATATAAACATACAAAATATTATCTTAACAAAAAATTATTTCAACGAATTTGATATTGCCTCAGCATTAGGGATCACTGATCGGATGTCATTGCCTCAGTTTCCTTGACAAGGTTGCCAAGTGCTTGAAGTATGTCACCACAAGAGACAACAGATTCTCACCCAAAACAAACGACAGCACCTACTTTTCAAGGTGTCGTTTACAGCGTTTTCTGTTTTCCATTGTGTTCCATTCTGAACCTAAAACGCAACTTCCCACTCTTTAGTCTTCCAAAATTGGATCATCTCCAAGTTTTTCGGAAGCCACAGAAAGGCTGCTGGAGCCATCTACGAATAAAGAAATAATTGATAGTAAAAGAAAATGGTTGCTCTCGACAGCTGAGGATGGAGTAGAAAATATGCTATACTTGCCAGATGCCACTCACGTGCACCCGAAACCCTAACATATCAGCCGGTTGTCCCCTAATAATGAAAGCTGAGACTTTGCAAGCTGTCACACACTTCTCTCGGCTTTTAATATCACACAAAAATTGCTTGGTAGTAATTTTGTAAGAGCAATATTGCTTGTTGTTTTGTGAACATAAGTGGACAGCTGAAATGATAGAAATCAAATTTGCATTTTGTTTTTTCAGCGCAACTTAACAGGGTAATTCAGTGGTTGTTGAAAGTTATACAAGATTTGAAGCTTTATTTACAGAATTGTATGTATATTATGAGACTTCAAAAATAATGTTTCAGTGGTTGGTGGAAGTTATACAGAATCCCAAAATTTGTTCACAGAATTGTATGGTATTCACAGAATTGTATTCCTTTATCAAAAAAGAAAATTTTTATTTTTTGTTTTATGAATAAATAAAATACATGGTTAAAATAATGAGATGCTATGTTATTAGCGTTTTTAAATGCTGTTTTTACTTTCTTTAGACAGTTGAAGAGCTCGAACATGTTAATTCAGTGGTTGTTGGAAGTTATACAGGATCCCAAAACTTATTTACAGAATTGTATGGATATTATAAGACTTCAAAAATACATTTCCTTTACCAAAAAAGAAATAAATTATTTTTTTATGAATAAATAAAATTGATGGCCAAAATAATGAGATATCTTATTAGCGTTTTTAAATCCTGTATTTACTTTCTTTAGAAAGACCTCAAAAGCTCGTCGTAGCATTGTTTTAGAATTTTTAAATTTAGAAATTCCATTATTAGCAATGCGTGGATGTTTAGTTTCTCCCCCTTCCTTTAAATACTGTTCATTTGTTATTTTTAAAATAATTTGTTAATGGAATTTATAATCATTTATCACATGTCATCTTGTCGCTCCAAATTAAAAAAAAGTAATATGTATGTTAATTATTTGTATTATAATTGTTAATTTTTTTTTGTTTGAACACCAGTCAATGAATGAGATTGTCAGTTAAAACCACTTTAGTCTTCTCAAAAATGTAATTTTTTTTTTATTTAAATTTTAACTTGCTTTGGGGGAATTATTTAAAATTATTAATATTTTTTTTAAAGTAGATTTGATAGCTTTACAGTAAGATCTTGCAGCCAAACTTATTATTTACAAAGTATGCAAATGAGTGATTTGGATTAATTATAAACTTTTTTTTTAAATAACATTATTTGTTTATTTAGACTTAATGAAATTTTGCTTAATTGCTTATTAAATCAGCTTAATGAATACATAAAATATTTATTACACGCGGTATTAGGAGCATTTTCATGTTATGGATTGAAAAAAGTATAGCATATATAGTCATGCACAAACAGCATGCTTAAATCGATTGCTTACATCGTCATATAAGTTATGGGTACGTGTTCGTCTTCGTAATTATGGAAGGAAAATGACAATGACTCCATGAATGCGATTGTTGCTCTCTAATTTATGAATCCAAGCCTCAGTGAGGAATTCTTTCTCTGGCTTGTAGCAGGAAAGCCGGAAACTAATAATCTGGATAACATTTTCCCAAATCATTACTCCTGTCTTTTATGTCTCATTCTCCGCGTTCCAGAACTCCAGTTTGCGGGAGTAAATTTCTCCCCGATGATACTAAAAGCAAGTCATTCTGAAGGTAAAGCGGTAGTTTCGCAAATTGGTATTTTCAGTTGGCCACAAGAATCTTGGTGCAACAGCAGCTTTTGAAAAGTGGGTTCTTAGTAGCTTTCTGGAGTGTCCTTCCTAAGTGGCCGCCCTGCTACTGCTCGGTGAATAATGAAGTAGAAGTACGAACTACTGTGCAACAGCTATTTCGCTTTTATTAGTAATTAGAATAACAACTCTTTCTAAAACTATCGGATCCATTAAAGTCACCGACATCTCGTTAAATGGATTCGAAAAAGTTACATTTGTTCGAAGATAACGAAATGCACCCTTAACGTCAGATAATGCATTCCATTTCTGTAATTTCTTTCTGAAATGCACCTAGCTTGATGAGTTTCATATTGAGTATGCGGACAATCCACAAATTAGAAAATTCTTCTGAAGAAATTTATACCTAAAATGATATGTTAACCCAAATGATTACAGTATACCTAAAATGATATAAAATATACGCAGTAGTATATATATAAATGATATACAATATTTCTGTTTTTCCTCAAAGATTGAATCAAAATATTTAATTGAAAAATAAAAACCCTGGCAAGACTGTTAAAACTAATTTAAATAATATAGGTTAAATTAAACGAAATCAAAGAATACTTTGCAACAAAAAGAATATTTTTCTTAGTTCAACTAAACAATTTAATTATTGTGATTGTTTTTATTTTATTTTTTTAATATTACATATGAGTTTTAAGTTACTCATTTTAGACATTTAAGCAATAATTCATTTATTGTTCGATTTCAATTACATAAATATACAGAAAACAAAAATTTAGAATTAAGCTAAAAAAATTTTCTTATATTTCCTACCTTATTTTTCTAAATAGAATTTATACAATGTGTCAATTGATTTTGTATTTATTTATTAATAGTAATGATAATAATAATAATTATTATTATGTGCTTTAAGGTTCAAAAGTAAGAAAATCATTAAAGTTTTCTACTTCTTTAATGCTCTTAAATATAATCGGGATGGAACCTACCAGGTGTTGTTTTGCATGGATTATTAGAGTTATAAAGAGAAAAGCTTAGGTGCAATTTGGGCCGTGATTGTAACCCACTCTTTCTGGAATCTACGCTAATTTTAATTATCTTTCTGTGCATGCTCACAGTTAAAAAGAAACCACTAGCGTGATAATAAATTACCCACGAGCTAGTTTAGTTTAGACTGAGGAGTCTACTTCCAGAGCTAGATATTTCTGTATGTAAATGGAGCTACTTAGTAATTCTCATCCTCTGCCAAAAGAGCACGAATGGTTGGGGAATTAATAAAACATTGAAAGTTAATGAACAGCGATGGGCAACAGTAGCACGTGGTCAGACGTTTTGGGATCCAATTCCAACGACCATGGTTGAGTCACAAATGAATGACTTTTGACGCTTTCTTTTTTTATTATTATCATTCTCTTTTTTCCTCTTATTTACAAGGATAGAGGGATATCCTTTCGTCTTTGAACAATAATATCATTGTGCTCTTCGTGTGTAGTTCTACTCAATGGTAAGATATAAACGGTTGTTCTTTTGTACCCGTCTTTATACAAGATTTATGGGAGATCATGTAATCGAAGGCTCTTAAAAGCTCAAAGAATTTCAATGGTTCAGTTATAACCTCAAGACAATACTTGGAGCAAGTTTCGCGCAATAAATTCATGTTTGTTTCCAGTCAGGTTGTTATAGGTGTGGTTGGATAGTAAAAGTATTTCGGAGTCGGCTTTGTAGGGCATGTACATCAACAATACTTTGTATACACGCCTTTTTAGAAATGATTTGTTTTCCTTTAAACTAATTGAATGTTTGAAATCATTGAATAACAAAGAGCCGTATATTTATACTACGATTTCGTTTGAAACCAGAACTGTTTCTTTCATGTTCAATGTTAGTACGTCTATTTGTTTTTAGAACATAAATTTTGTTTTGCAAAATGTAATGAGTAACGATCCTTTTTAACGGTTTTTATGATAGTAAATTATTCATTGCAGTTACTGTAATAAAATGTCAGATGAAAGATCGCTTGTTTCTTGATCAGTTTATTTTTTGTTCTTATTGGTAGCATTTAAAAAAAATGAAGATTGATTAGTAAATTGTTTGTTTTGTTCAAGGGAGTTTCCAGACAATTGTGTTCAAGGACTCAATAAACCAGGGCGGAAATAAAACCGAAAATATTATGTGAAATTTTAGATTATTTGCCTGCGTTTTATTTCTTATTATGCTTACTTAATGTTTCTGAAATAAATCTGCTTTAAATATCATGAATCCGTGTCGATTAACTCTTGATATTAAATTTATCATTAAAAATTCTAAATGGGGCTTACATATTTTGAAACAATATGTATGAAATTTCAATATTTAAAACATTATATATTGGAGCTTTTAAAAAATGACGATTGATTAGTAAATTTTTTGTTCAAGGTAGTTTCCAGACAATTGTCTTCAAGAATCCACCAAACCTAGGCGAAAATAAATTTGAATAAAATATTATGTGAAATTTTAGATTATTGACATGCGTTTTATTTTTTGTTATGCTTCAAACTTAACGTTTCTGAAATAAATCTGCTTTAAATGTCAGGAATCCGTGTAGATTAACTCTTGATATTAAATTTATTTTTTAAAAATATCAATATGTGACTTACATATTTTAAAATTACTACAAAAAACTTCATTGAATCTTTGAAGTTTCTGGACGAGTTTCCTGGTATGGAATTGATATGGCCGTTGCCTTGAACTTTCCTAACAACTTTTGACGACAGGAAAACCATCCTTTTTGATAAAAAAGAATAAAAAGAAAACAAGACCAAAAAAAAGATAGTAGCAGTGTCTTACCATCAGTTTCGTTTTCCCTTCCATTGTTCAGACGTTCATTGATATAAGGTGTGGTGCTACTCAAAGGAAACTATAATTGAACACGAGCGAAACAAGGAGAAAAGGACACTGATCCAGTTAGCTGAGGAACAGATGACTTTTTCAGCCAAGATATGCCATATAGAAAGATCTGGATAGTTTCTCACCCTCATAGATTTTGCGATATCCCACCTCCATCTTCACCAACATGATGGAAAGCACATGTTGGCGTAATGTCAGAGAACCCAGTATGGGAATAGTGAATCTTTCTCTGAAGAAAAATGACTTTTAGTGAATAGAATGTGACAAAGTAGCAAAAGAAAGAACTTTTGGAGTTGTAGCGATTGATTGAATTTTACTTGTTTTGAACGAAATTAGAAATCAAACAGATCACTTGTTTCTTGATAAGTAGAAGTAACAAAACCTTATAGATGTCGGGAAAGGGGGTAAAACAATATTACCTTATGTCTATATATGTAAACGATACATTTATTTATTTATTTTTTTGATGATTGCTATCTGATGTTAAAAACGTAACATTTTTTCATAATAGAAGTGATGCTAGAAGCAATGAGAATACTCTTTTTTGGTGCGGCCTGATGACCAAATGGTTAGCACTCTGCCCTTTGGTACCACATCCCTCAGGTTCAAATTGTGACGATATGAATGTTTGTTAGTGGTTCGGAATCTTCGGAATCCACGTTAAATTGTAGGTCCAAGTCTAATTAGTCTAAAAGTGTACACAAAATGATCGTAGAGCGACAAACAAACCAAACCCCTTTTTGGCAGCTACATTTATATTAAATTTTTGAATATTTTAATTACATTCTTATTAACTTTTAGTGCATACTTTAGATAATTTTTTTTTTTTGTATTGACTGAAGTAGATTCAATTAGATGAAATTGTCATTTTTTTAAAATTTTCTTATCATGCATGCAAATTAAAATAAAGCAGCATATCTGAAAAATAAATACATATATTAAATTACTTCAGCTCAAAAGTCTTCCTTCGTCTAGGAAGTTAATTCCTTTAACAATGGTATGTATTTGATCCCAATAAAGCCAGAGATCGTTTAATATAACGTCTAATTCGTTTTCTAGAAGTATGAACCCATAAATCACGTTATGAATCATCGATCGTGAAATTTGAGTAGTACCGTAATATACGTATGCTTCTATCTATTTTCTAATATTATTTTTGTCGCATATATCTATAAAAATTTTTTTACTTGTTCTTCCGTTCCATGAAAGCTTTGAGTTCTGCTTCCGAGTTCATAAATTTCATTTCTGGGTCTTTGGCGTTGAAGAAGGCACAGCCAACAAACTCGGTTCTCTGCCATTCATTCATCTATCTGAGCATCAATCTCTCGGCCGCCGCAGAGCTTGCCCAGGCACTGGGCAATAAATGTAATGGGGGACCTATTGTCGGACGCCTAGTGATAACTCACCCCTTTTTATTGCCAATAAGGGACGACCTAAAACTGCCACCGAAAACATTTCCAACTTTAAAAATGAAGACGAATGCTCTGCGACCCTAGTTCTGGAAATGGCCGTAGGGGAAGTGCAGAAGAAGAAGAAGAAAAAAATCATAATAAAAAAGAAGAGGAGGGAAGAATTAAAAGAACGATGAGCGAGAGAGAGAGAGAAAAAATAAGTGAGGGGTGGATTCCAACTTTCACGGAGCATTAGTCAATCGTCTTCTTATCCGAAGCTAGCAGAACGTTCTGCTGGGACTGCACCGATAAATCGAGAGAAAAATTCTCTTCCCATCATAACTAGTGAAAAATCTGCGCTATCCCTCCCTCCACCCCCATACCAAATGGGGTGACGTTTTTTAATGGAATTGGATGGACGACACAAGAATTTTCGCCCTTAAAAGGTTGACTTCCGCATGCTTCCTGTTCTATTTGGGCATCCTCAAGACATTCGGTTTCCATCAAAGGTTTTGGGGGAAAGGTAATATGCAAATCGGCATTTCAATCGAGAAATCGATTCCTCCATAAACTTCATTGGACAATTTCTACGCAATCAAAATATTTGATTTCTTTTCTTTTCTATTTATGCCCAGTAACCAAACGTGGAGAAATATATATTCCATTTTAGATTAGAAATCTCAAATATGTGTGCGTGTTGAACTATTTTTTAAAAAAAAAAGATAAATAAGTCTTTCTCAATAAAAAAAAAAAAAAAAAAAAAGTGAAGTCTTCGATTTATTCTCCAATTGCATACAGCCGTTGCCATCATGAATGCATGATATTCTGGCATTACCATAAATGTATTCATTTTGAAACATGAATTATATAACCTTCTTTTGGCATTACATTTTGCATATCTTTGTATGTAATTCTTCGTATTTGAACTGCATAAATGTTTTTGCTGGTTTTTTTTTGAAAAATGCATTTTCCATGAATACCTTTTAATATCTAAAAATGTTAGATATTGTAAAGAATATCGCGGATTTTGATGTAAATATTCTGAATATAATTTTAAAATGTGTTTTACCACATAATTCTGGCATTATGTTTTACCACCATAGTTCTGGCATGTGTTTTGCCACCATAATTCTTAAAAAAAAAAAGCTGTGTAGTAATCACATTGCTTTAAATATTATCAATCAAGAATAAAAAAAATTATCTGTTCTATAATAATTACTTTTACTATCTATCAACTACACGAAAATGTTAAATTTTTATTTCTAAAAGCTTGAGATTACCGAGAAATGGTATCAAAAATTTCTTTAGCATACGTTAAGCTATAATATTTATACAATTCGGCCTTTTCTATTCCAGCAGCTTGACATTTTTTGACAATTTTCCAAAGAGGCATACTCGTCGAAAGAAAACACTGAAAAACTGTCTTAAGAGACTTTATCCAAACTATCAAAGCTCATTAATAGAGGCTTGCATTGACATCAGATGATAAAATATTTAAATTGACTCTTGTCTTAACCTCAGGCTAGTTTCAAGATGAGGCATTCGTTTAAATTTTCATGCGTTGCACTTTCTTTTAGTTTTGCTTTACCATAGAATATATTTTTTTATCTAGTCCGAGGAAAACATAGAAAATACATCGTTTAAATATTTTTTTTAAAAAGCCAAATATGTAGATTAGTAAACCATTCGAAAAAGATTCAAAATTTTTGACAACCATAATAATGATAGTAATGCGTAGTATCACTTCCCTTATAGAAATGGGTTATCATTACAATATATATTTACTGAAAAAAAGGCATTTATTTTGCAAGTTGATTTATTTATGCAGTGTTAGAAGCATTAAACAACACACGTTCTTTTTTGCATGGATGTCAAAAAATTTTTATTCAAGATCATTATTTAAATTAAGACGAACGCAGTTTTTAAATTTCAATATTTTAATTGCTTACATTTGAAAAAAAAAAATGGTTGCTGACAATAAAATTTTTTTTAACAAAATGTTTTAAAATAAAGACCGGGGGGGGCGGGGGGATTTTTAATTTTTTTTTCTCAAAAAAGTTCGTAGACTAAGACATTTATAACATGTTATAAAATATAACCAAGGCGTCCCATTTTCATCTGTGTTCAATTTTATATAGATTCATTCGTAAAAGTGTTGTATATAGCCTAGATTATTTGAAATAAACGTATCTCGAAATTTTTTCGAATTTTTCTAAAAATATTGCTTTAATTTTAATTGCTTTTTTTAGAATCAAATTTTGCTATCGTAACAATATTCGTTTAACCAATAACTTATTAAGTCTCCAAGTTATTTTATTTTCGAAGTTCATTATGTTAAAAAAATGTATTTTAAATTTCTAGGCCATAAATATATAAAAAGCAATGTGGCTACATTTAATCCTTTCTGTGGAATTTTCATCCTTTTTTTCATGATGAACATATCTTTTTATCTTTTCTCCCCAAATGGGTAGGTTGTTAAAAAAAAAAAGTTGTTATTAAGCTGTAATAAATCATGAAAGGGCACCGAGGGGGAGGGGAGGGAGTTATTTCCACCTTTTTCCCATCATTCAATCACTCCTCCCACCAAAAACGTATTCAATCCAGGAGATAACATCCTCTGGCAAATTCTTTTCTTGTGGTTTTGAAGATCTATATTTCGCATTTCACCTTCATTCCTTAATTTAAGCTTAAGGACGCCCATAGGTTAGAGATTTGCGTCAAACTATCAAAACAGCCATCAAGACAAAATACCATTTGGCTTTTATGCCTAGATCAGAAAGTGGATTAGAATCTGCTGATTCTGGCGGCACATACCTATTATTTAATGCACATCGAAAGATGAAAGGATAGTGTTCTCTTTCCGATTGCGTTCTTTTTTTATTTTTATAAATATTCCTATCGCTTTGGCTTGAAGCGAAACATAATAGCTTCAGCCTGTCACTTCAAACTTAAATCCTGGCCGAGCCGGATGTATTGAAACATTAGCACTTTAAAATGAATTCGTGTTTCAGGTTTACCATAATGTTAAAATTGAGATTCTTCTTTTTCTTTCGTGATATAGTTATGCGAAATCTGGGTTTCGAGTGCTGGAATTTATTTATTCATTTTTATTTATTTTTTTCTCAATTTATGCTTTCAGACTCGGCTCATTTTTATTATTAAATTCAACATTTTGTTAACAATTCTCTTTTATAAGGATTTTTATAGCTTTTTAATGTTTCATGTACTATTTGCTAGACTTTAAATATGCGGCCTCTGCAGACATTATAATATACCTTTATGTTGCACTAACTTATGTCCAACATCTTTTAGGGTTTTTTTTTTTCTTCTGGAAGATAAAATTTTTTATGTATTTTTTAATTTTTTTAGTGCATTGGCATTTATGCTTATTTGTGTATGAATATATATATTTCAGTTTTATTATTTATTTATTTATTTTACAGTATTATGCCTATTATATCTGTACAAATATACTCATTTCCTCTCCTTTATATTGAAATTAGAACTATGACATTACAATACCATAAACGACAACTTCCTCTTTTTGCAGAAACTTTCCAGGTTTTAACTCTGTATTAAAGGTTTTTATTATCGGTTTTAACTGTGCATCTATGGAACCAAGTATTCCCTGTACATAAGATTTAATCTTTTACAATTTTTACCATCGTTTTAGACGAGGGGTGGAAGGGTTTGCCGTGATCCAATAGGTTAAAATCGACTTTGAAACAGAAAACTCCCGCTCGTCTTTATTCGATGACGTACAGCCAATTGTAAAGGATGCTTTGAATAAGACATAGATATATACTATGAATATAAGTATTTAACACTCTTCTGGTAGAAAAGTTAATGTATCAAAATGAACACATTACCTTACATTATATTATAACAATATATAACACCATATCCCATTTAATTTATGTATAGTCTAATGCACGTTCACGCCTAAAGGCTAACTCATGCACTAAGTCCCAAGGGCCAAGAACTAGGGAAAAAAAATAAATAAAACAGATTTAAGTTAACTGATGAGTATTTGAAGTCGCTGTTAATAGTAAACGTGATCCACAGCTGCAAGCAATTGTCAGTGGAAAGTTACTGCTACATAAATCTCATTAATCATAACCATGATGCTTAAATTCATTATGTGAATTACTTATCTACATACTAATTGTAAGTTTACAAATCTCATATCATTAATTACAGTTAAAATGTTCAATTTCATTATGTCAGTTATTGTGTTTCTTGGTTGGTCGTTACATAAAAACATCTAATTATTATTTTACATCGCTTATTTGCATTGTAAATTTTACAATGTAGTCAAAATAATCGGTAGCGGGCTAGATTGATTGCTCCTGATCCTGTTTTGGACCATGGGCCATAGTTTGGAGATCCATGATCTATTGAAGATTTATAACTTTATTGTGTGTTACGTAAAATAAGGATGTATAAAGTTGTTGAACATTTTATAATTATTCTATTACCTTTTGAATTATAAACAATCTTCATTTTTGACAATAAGAGTTTAGTGCTTTTCTAATATTATATTAACATCTTCTTATTTCTTGATATCAAATGAGATTATCCTGTGATTCTTTTCTATGTTTTTACGATGAAAGAGCAAACATGATTTAATCTTGTATTGCCAGCATGTTACTATCATGTCTGTCGTATTTTAAGAGGCGCATGAATTAAATGTATAGACTAGCATCCTTTTGTTATTCAAAAATAATTATATACCTTGATTACTGTTGTCAAGGTTAAATCAAGTTTAACTATCGCAATTTGAATGTAGTTAACCTCCGAAAGTATTCTCCAAAGTTAACTGTTGAACCGTTAGTCTTCGCATGCAACCATCCTTGCGTGAAGGCAGCAAATTATATCCATCTTCATAACTATGAGTTGAAAACATCCTGATTATACTCACTTGCCGAAGTCTCTTGGAAAAAAAGTTTTTTCGGTGTTGGGTTTTTCAATTGCCTTATTTCATTGATCGGGAAAACGTGAGGTAATGTTGCAAGTTTTGAAAGACCTGTCTGTGGCATCTTTTATCAACCGCATCAGAGAGTGATTTAAAACCTTTTGTTCTGTCAAAAGTTATTAAGTGGAATTGATTCCCGAGGAGGAAGAAAAGTTCAGCCTCTCAAATTATGAGAGATCACATTTCTTTTCTTGTTCTCAACAAGTCAAAAGACGCATTCATGCTCATTAAGCGGTCATCTTCAATGCTCAAGATAAAGTGCGATGGAAAACGATTAAATTTCATTGTAGTTAGATTTTAAGTGAGGATTGAAAAATGTCTCTCATTTAAAAGGAAAAAAAAAAAAAAAAGTTACCCGGAACATCTGGAAAAACAGATTAATTGTAAACAAAAACAATTTTCTTCTCCTTTATTTGAATTTTTTTTTTCCTTTATTTGGTGTTTTGTTTTGTTTTGTTCTCCTTTATTTGAAAAAAAGTTATAATTTAATTGTATTCTTTGGCTGCGCCTCCTAGGCCAGGAAAATGAATTGTTCATAAAAATAAAACTGGTATTCGTGTTAGATTTTTTTTATTTCTTTTAATTAAGAATCTGCATTAAATAAATAATCTGTATCTCTCATTTAAAAGAAAATAAAGTTATCTGGAAGAACAGATTAATTGTAAACAAAAACAATTTTGTTCACCTTTATTTGAAAAAAAATATTTTTTGTTCTCCTTTATTTGGAATTTTTTTTTTTTTTTTTTCAAATCAGAAAAATGAATTTTTCACAAAAATAAAACTGCACATACAAAATACTGAATCATATTCGTGGTAGATTTCTCATTTCTTTTAATTAATAATCTGCATCTTAAGTAGCAAAATTAATCAAATGGTAATAAATTATTATCGCTGTTAGTATGTTAAGTCACACGTTTGTATTTATATTTTATTTTTCTAAAGAAAATGGAATAATAAAAACTGCGCTGAACAGGACAAGATTTTGGCGTTGTGAAGTATTATCGATGGTTAACAAATATTTGTTAATGGATGGCTAATTAATAAACTGTGCTGTCCCTTCATGAAGGGGGGAGGGGTGTACGTGTATTTATGATCCGGTTACTTGGTATTCAGTCCGTTGAAGATTGATGTAACTATTAAAAAAAAAAGGCATAATCTTCCTCTGATTTATACTAACGGACAATAAATACTGTTTGATCAATCAAAAAGAATTATATTGATGGTATTCAAGTGAGTAAACACATGTGATAGTTTTTTTTTTTTCCAGCAACAGGGTTTTTTTTTTCTTTCTTCAGTAAAATTAAGTTGGGGTTTATTGACTTTAATATCTTAAGATGTTTACTTTGACGCTGGAAGCTTTATGATGTGAAGTGTTTGCTTCCTTCTGTCTTGACCTCTCTGGAGCTATTAATCTTTAGGAGGATCCCGAAATAATTTATAAGTGAAAGAAATGAATGGAAAAATAATCTGTGTTTGAACGGCGAGTGCCAAAGACTGACGTCATCTTGAGGGAGGGGGATGGAAAAAAAAAAGTGACGAATGGTTGCGTTGAAAAAATAACACCCCCCGAATGTTACGGAATGAATCAGAGGACCGATAGAGACCCGAGACCCGATATATCCAACTCAGCGATTTTTCTTTTAACCAAGTCTGTCAAAAATACATTACTTATTCGTTTCTTGCGACGCATGAAGACATTTTTTTCTGCAACCAATGCGATAGAGAATTATTATTTTGCCAGGTCTCATGGTCACAGTTTAAGAATAAAGAAAAATACATTCGAGTGAAATCTTAGAAACTTGACTTTTTTTGGGGGGTGGGAGATAGGTACAGACCTTTGAAAAATGATCTTTTCTTTTTTACTTGCTGCCTTTCTTTGCATTCTTATTTTCTTCTCATAAAAAAAAAAAAAAAAAAGAAGGAAAAGAAAAAGTTACGCGAAATAGAGTGTTGACCAAGGAATGGAAAGTTTGGACTCATTGTTATCGGAATGAAATAGCGCCAAAAGAGAAATTCGATGTCAGAAGATTTATTTACTTTTTTTTTTTTTTTTTTTACCGCCAATCTTTTTTTTTTCTCCCAAAAAACTATAACAAAAGAAGAGAAATGATAATAATAAAAAATTGTTAACCTGAAATAACCGATAAAAACATTTCATATTAATTTTGAAAGCAATTTAAATGACTTTCCCTTCAGTATGGATACAGAGAAATGGATATTAGACCACAATATTGTGATTTTCCCAATTCAGTGATCTAAATTCCCAGAAATTGTGCGCGCTAAAAAGTTTTACTTGGGAATTTTTCCCTCGCCAACTCGCGGCCGCATTAAAAGACAGAATAGATCTTCGACAAAAACTTGGCGTTGATGGATTACCCCCTACTTCTTGAAAATCCTAATGGGAAAAGTAGTAAGAAAAGTTAAAAGAAATTTTTTTTTTTCTTATTATCTACCGCTCTGGGTTTTAATGCGAAAAGATATGAACAGCGAAATAGTCTAAGATTGAATGCTAAGCAAATCTCATGATACTTTTTCCGTCTACTTTTCAACTAAGTAGGTCTTGGCTGAAATTCTGTATCGAATTGGGTGCTTGTCATATGCATGCATTCTGACGCCAATAAATGAGTAACTATTTGTCATGAAAAATCTCTGGAACGATTTCAAGGAACTTAGTCACGATTACGCTTCTAAGAATCATCGCCTTAACTTTAAATGAGACACGATAAAAACGAAATAGTGTTGTTTTAAATGTTGATGCAATAAAGTAAATGATTGTTTAAGACCTCATTACTGCCATGTTAAATTTAAAATCTTATTAAAATTCGTTAATCTAATTTGTCCTCTTAAAAAATGTGATAATATCATGTTATAATGATTAGTTTCAGCAATGTTACTGATGTCGAATGTTTAATCATTATCTCATTCTTATGCTTTTATTTACGTAAATAGGCTAAACTAGCATATTTAACGTTACTAATTTATGATAGTGTATTTATTTAAATGTAGTATTTGCAATCTTAATTGCTTTACTACCTCTATATTAAAAAATTCGTATCTATTTTACATATAAATCTAATAAAAATTGCATACTTCGTTTAAACAATTAAATAAAACAATTTCTGTCGTTCATCGGATTTGTATAAATTTAATCACAAGATTTATTAGAAAAAAATAAGTGAAACTCCACTTTAATGTTCTTTTTATCAATTATTCAACATAGGTTTTTAAAACAATTACAAAGGGTTCGTCTCCTTTCTATGATTTTTGGGCAATAATTAACTTAATGATTTTTAAGATATTGCCCATATAACCTGAAAATGCATAAGAAATTCCACCCTAATAGTAGGGTTTTAAGTTTTAAGAAACATTTTAGATTTATATTATTTATTTAAATTTGATCTGAAATTGACAGAAAAAAATATCAACAATGCTTGCCTTTAATTAACTGAACTGGCCGTTAGTGAACGATGTCCATTATTTTGGTACCTGGCAATTGTTTTTTGGCACAATAACGTCAAATGCCTCCACCAGAACTTACGGACAACGGGTTTTTCGGGGGAGGGCTTGAGCGAAACAGCACGTGAATAACTAACTGGATGATCATGAATAAGTAAATCCACTTTGTGAGGAGATTTATTTATTCATGCTCTGAATTCTTAATGGCCTAATTTCTTATAATTAGAAAGAAAAGAGTCGGAAAAGTGATCTGCCGTTGATTCTGATATGTGCCGAATATAGCTACAGAAGAAGAGGCGTTCACCGGTTTCATTTGTGCTCCATACCATTACTGTAGAAAAAGCTAAATCGGAGTCATTATCGTAATTCGTAAAACACCGCTTCGTGCACTGGATGAATAATAAATCCCTTGTTCGCGACTCATCTTTCAACTCGATTGGCTTTTCCCTTTTTTCCCTTCAACCTCATAACTGTACTCCATGCATTTAAAAAAAAAGTGCTGTCCTTAAGAGCTGGTTTGCTATATCAAACTTTGAAGTTAAAAACGTCGTGGTAAAGGAACTGTCTTTAACGTGTGCTATTTTTACATTAGTGTCTGCCTTCTATGTGGGTGGTTGATATAGCTAGTCTGACATTGCAATTAATTTTACATTACCAAAATCTCACTTTCATCGGTTACTAAAATCTCACTTTCAAAATGCCTGATTGAGCAGGATATTAACATATTAATCTTCCGATTTGCTGACATTTTGAAACTTTTTTGTTACATTGCAACATTTTGTTACAATATAGCATTTACATTTTTCGTTAAGCTTTGTAAAATTTTCTATACTATTAATATAAACCAAGATAAATAAAACATCAACAATACTTTGGAATTGATGGCTTGGCAGTTCTTTCCCTTGTTAAAGTAAAAAGCTTGAGAATTTTGTGTCACCTATATAGCTAGTTAACTTCACTACATTTGACATAACCATTTGATTTGCGTATGGCATTCTTCAACATTGCTTAATGATGTCCTTAAGAGCTGGTTTACTAAATCAAACTTTGAAAGTTAAAAACGTCGTGGCAAAGGAACTGTCTTCTAACGTGTGATATTTTTACATTAGTGTGTTCTTCTATGTGGGTGGTTAATATTTTTAGTCTGTTATTTCAATTCCTTTTACATTAAGATTTTCATCGGTTACTAAAGTCTCACATGCAGAATGCCTGATTGGGCAGGAGATTAACCTATTAACCTTCCGATTTGCTGACATTTTGAATTTGCTTTTTTACATTGGGAATTGCAAAATTTTATATACTACTAATATACACCATGATAAATAAAACATCAACAATACTTCGAAATTGGTGGCTTGGCAATTCTTTCCCTCGTTAAGTAACTGTAGCAAACAAAAGCAAAAAGGTTGAGCTATATAGCTGGTTAACTTTTCTACTTTTGACATTACAATTCGATTTGCGTATGGCATTCTTTAAATACGTAACTATTACAAGTCAATATATGCTACGCGAGGGAGAAAATGGCTGAGTTGTACATTAGCTATCTCATTTAATATTCATGAAGTAGTGCTCACAGAATTTGAGATTGGAAATTACTAGATTAAAATTGCATAACTTAGAATATTGCTACATTGTTAGGAGTTCATAATGAGTTGTAATGGGAGAAATGGATTGCAAAATGATTCCCCCAATTTAGAATGCTGTTTAACGGCTAGCCATTAAACCTTTAGCTTTATTACTTATCACAGATTAGTAAATGTGTCTTATGCATTATAGATATTGGTTACGATTTATAAACCACTGTATAATGAATGCCCTTTTGTTATGATTTTAGTACGTCTCATTGGATAAATATTTCATACAATAGAAATTAATGTGTTTATAATTTTGATTGGCTTAATAAAAGAAACAAATACAATTATATATGTATTAAAAAGGAATATTTGAAAGGAATATCCGACCAGATACAAAAAATTATCATAATTAAATAACAAAGCGGAAATATTACATGCATTGTATTTAATTAAAATTGAGCAAAAATTAAAATCAATAAAATATATGAAATAAAGAATGTTTGTTAAAACAGCAGGTAAAACAATAAATAAATAATCTGAATATAGATTGTTTCCCCCTTTTTTATGTAGGATTTTGCCTTCATTTAAATGTTTACATGTTGAATCTTTTCTTATTTATATAAATATAAATGTTATAGTTATGGTTTAAAATTTCTGCCGATATCAAAAAATCATTTTGTGATTTTGTATTAGTCGTATTTTTCCTTTTGTCTGCGAGGTGTTCTAATTATCTTACCAAAGACAGGAGGTGCAAAGAAGTAAGCTATATCTTCCACTTAAGACAGAAATTAAAGATTATATTGCTATTAAGTTAATAATTCCCAAGTTATAAAAGTCAATAATACCGAAGTTATTTTTTGAATAACATTTATTGAAAACTTTGGTAACTTAATGTGAAATTGTTTTAATCGTATAGTTTTGGGAATCATAGTATTCTTGAAAAATATAGATAGATATACACTTTTTCGTTTTTTCAGACGTTTGAATGTGAGCACCCCAGAATTTTTGTGTTGCGAGTGCTATGATGATTTTGTTACATACAATTTAAGTGGAGCAAATTACGTATAGCATGTAAAATGGTGTATAATAATAATTATATATATATATATATATATAATTTCCAAGATAATTATCGTGAAATGAAATAAAATTCTCATGTTTTGCATAAGTACTTCTCTGTACCATTGGTTATATTTGTTAGTTGACTCTTTTTCTACAAAAGTGCGGCTTCATGGCAATTAGGAAGAGCAAGCCTCTACTTATGCGTGTGAATAGACAATTTCTATTTCGAATAATTCATATCGAAAGTAATCTTCGCCTGGAGAACAAATGGCATCATGCTAAAATAACTCTTTCTCTCCCTGAAAACAATTTTCTCGGTATTCTATCCCCCTTTATACATTTTGATTTCTACTTTACCATGCTTGGTTGCTTTTCAAAAGGGACACCTAAACGAATCCCGAGAAAGTGTCCAATTAAAGTATGGTAACCGCTTGTGATTTCCCACCATCCAAATCTTTTCTTTGCCTTTCTTTATTTTAAAATTCGGCGAGGCGATAAAATGCGTGGCGGAATTATTTACAACTTGGTGCAGCGTGTCAGTGAGTCTTCGTTGATGTTTTCTCTCATTCAGTGTCGGTGGGTTGTCGGGGTGTGTGGAGTTATACCCCGAAGGTTAAACTGATTCATCGTTCGATTGCCAACAAAAGAAAGGCAATTCCGGTAAGTTTGAACATGGGATGAAGAACTTATCTCACAGCCCCGCCACGGGAAAGACTCTCGTAAAAGTTTTCGTCTTTTGTGTTTTATTTATTTTTTTCTTTTTTAATTTTTGCTAACTGGAGGCAGTACAAAATGGATGAATTTTCACCTGCCTCAGGGGTTCCAGTTTGAGGCGTGCCCGGATACAAGGATGACCTGACAGTGGAGGCAGGGGGAGAGGGCAGAAATATTATTACCTTTCATATTGGAATTGAAACGACTCGTCATACATAGCGGTTTTCAATTTTTCGCTTCACTAAACGATTCGATTAGGTACTATTGTGTAAAGCGAGTACCGGTTAAATAAATGCGAGCCTTTTTTTCACCCCATCTAATTCCAAAAACTCCATTTTAATGCGCCAGATTTACATGGTTCTTTTTTATACTTCCTTCTTTAAAAATATGAATGTTGTTAATTAACTTTGATTCCATTGGCTCTTTTCAAGAGTTTTTTTTTTTTTAGTTCTGCCCTAACACCTCCAACTCATAATTGATGTTGTTGAAATGAACAGTGTGGGGTTATATATTGAGAGAATATTAATTTCATACATTTTATAAATAAGCGTTTGAGTAACATTTTAACTTGCATTCATCACATACTGGCGAGGAAAATTATATAAATGAAAAATTCCAAGTTTTACAAAAAAGGAAATAAAAGATAAAGGCTCCAGTATGCTATCCTTAAAAGCCAAATGTCACACTATGCATTCTAGATGGTTTAATCAGCAACCTTTTTTTTCTTATATTTCTCTTGTAAATAAATCAACACGATATTTAAAAGTTTATAAAATTAAATAAAGTTGGCTTTTTTTTTTCTTGCAAGTGACCGAAATAATTATTTCAATCAGTATTTAAATAATCAATGCAGTTTGTATTTTGGTGTGGATGGTGATCTATTAACATTTTTCGAATCAAACCATTGTAATTAATAATATATTGTAATCAGTCGAACCAGTATGCTATCCTTAAAAACAAATTCACACACTATCCTTTCTAGATGGTTTAATTGGTAGTTTTTTTCTGATATTTTTCTTGCAAATACTGCACGATACTTAACAGCTTATAAAATAAATTTTTTTTTGAGTTTTACTTTTCTTGTAGATAATTCACTAATTAATTATAATATAAATAACAGAATAAAATTCTGAAACTATCTTACTGGCAATAATTTATAATGTAAAATTAATTTTTCAGGTAACTTTATTACAATCATTTGTCACTTTAACAACGAGTAATTAAAACATTACAAGCGTCTAATCCATTTTTCTGCGTATCACTCCATACTTCTGAATCCGCAATTTCAATTCTTTAATAAATGCGTCAGATTTCATCCTCTGCGATCGCATATTCACAAGTTTTCCACCACAAAATTAACAGTTTTTCCCCTAACAACACTCGACGTGCATGATTTGATAATAAAAATGTTTCGTAAGAATTGTTTCGGGAATTATTAATCCAGCCAGCCAACTTGAAGAGTTGTTAGTCTCAAGTTGCATCCTAAAATAAGACGCATTCCGGCGTACTTGACGGCACTAACTAGAATGCTAATTAGCTGTTGGAAACGTCGTTTGAAAAGTTACCAATGAAATCTCAACAAAATGAATCACAATGTTCAACAGCCGAGAGTAATATTCTGTCTGCCTTCGCATCTGATTTAATCTGCTATCCTCTGATCAGATATTTTTTCTCTCTTCAAAAGGTTCTGTCGCTTGATGCATTAAATTCGCATTTCTCGCTAATTCTTCCCTTCCGCGTAGTTCTTCCAAAATGCAATAATGTAATATTATCCGTGATCCGTGTACACAATTCTTACCTAATGTAAAGGCATCGTGCCACAGAACCAACATTCAATATTCATAACAAGAGGCGAAGTTTTCCGAGATAGTCTGTCAACATACCTTGCAGCGTCTTCATAATTAGAATATCCGCTTGAAACTTTCGCCATGAATATTTTGGCAGCTGCAGGCTTTTCACGCATTCCTCCTTTTCACAGTACAGCATGTCAAAACTAGCTAAAGCTGCGGGGGGGTGAGGCGATTTATCGATTGATTTAATCGATTTAGTTGTAACATTGTTTCGATATCATACTCCAATCATTTATTTTTTAACACTTCGCGAAGATGTAACACGCAAGAAGTAAGAAATGTTTATCGAAGACTTTACTGGGGCATTTAATCATCCAATAAAAGAAAGAAAAAATTAACAAACTAAGTTGTTTTATTCATTTACCTAATTAAAAACCGGCAAGATTCATTAATGTGTTAAAAGTCCGATTCAAGTTATTTTTTAAGTAATATTTTAATAATATAAAATTTATATCTTTTGAATCCTAAAAATAATTTCATTATGCATTTCTGTAATATCATATTAAAATAAGGAACGATATTGGTTCATTAAAAAAAGTCTCCTGAACATTCAGTTGAAACATACCAGCGTTCAACATTGAGCTGAAACATTTCAACGTTCAACATTCAGCTGAACATTCAATGTGACAACTTTCTGCTGAAGGTTGTCACATTGCATCAAAAAAAAAAAAAAAAAATTATATCCGTTTTGAAAAATTAAAAATAATAAAAATTTACTTAGTACTTCTTTTATTAAAATATCAAAGACAGATGAAGTTAAGATATCATATTCGTAAAGACTTGTTTAAAAAGTTCCAGACAGTCAAGGCCGTGTATTGCTTGTCGCCAATGGTGTCTGTCATGAAAGAAGATCTAAAGATGGAGAGTGCAAGTAACTGGGCACTGATTATGTGTCATTTAAATACATTAAAGGTGAAAGCCATTCAAAGTCAACGGCTATTATTGAACCCTTGTTTTGCATACAATTGCTTAACCAATTCCCTTTCAAAAACTTAACTATGATATGACCTTGATAACCATGGGTGCAGTGAGAATTGTGCATGGAGCAAAGTGGCCGGTTGTTGCCAAAACCTTAAGGCATTGTCCAATCTTTAAACCTCTTGGGCTGCATCTTAGGAAGAAAAAATTGTCTCAAACAGCATATAAATTTTGTTGTTGCAAAAAACTTAAGGCATTATATCAAGGGTGTCCAATCTTTAAACTTCTTGGGTTACATCTGAGGAAGGAAAAATTGTCTCGATTGCATATAAAAGTTATTAATTCTGATGTCTAATAATAATAATAATTAAAAAATATCAAATAACTTGCAATCTTTAACAACCACCATTACATGTAAGAAAAACTGTATCATAATTATTTTCTTTTCACTCAAAAATTTTAATAACTGAAATAAAAGATATGTATAAACAGAAATCTAGATTGTAAATAGAGATTCAAATAAAATACAACTGCATTAATATTTTCCTGCATGTTTTTTCTAGATTTTATAATTTTTTGTTTAGAACCTTCATTACAGAACTAAGTCGTTCACCTTACTTCACCTATAGAAAACATTCAAAATATGAATAATTTTATGGTCTGAAATACCATCCTCTGTTTTATTTTACAGAGTTTGTTACATTTTGTTTTCTTTTAATGAATGAGAATAATGTCATTGCATATTTTGTGTTCCTGTCTGCATTTTTCTTTTATTTTTAATAATTCAGCTTAGTCTTTCTAAGCGTTTTCTAATGATTCGTACGTGTCTGGATAGCGTCTAATGTGCTCCTACAATCATAATGTGAGTGTTGCCAGTTATGTCATTAAAAATCGCCACATTAGAATGAAATGCAATGCGGTGACACCACCTCATGAAAAAAAAAGGGAAAAAATTTTTTTTTCTTTTTTTTCTTCTTTTTTTTCTCCGGTTTTCGCTTCAAGAAAAAGAAAAAAATCATCCTCATTAAAAATAAAAGAAGAAAGAATGGAAGGCGAGGAAGTTAATAAAAAGAATAGGTCGCATACATTTTGATATAAAAACAGAGAAAATGTGCTTATTAAAAAAAAACAAAAATCTGACGGGTTGGGCTTGACTTTTTCTTTCAATTTATTTTTGATATTAATTTTAATTATTCAAGCATACGCAAAAAAAAAATTTCAGGTTACTTAAATGTGTAAAAAATCCTTAAAAATATGAGGGTTTTTTTCACTTTTTTTTTTTTTTATTCTTCCCCTTGCATTCCCACTCCTTAATTTGAACGAATTTATTAAAGATCTAGCCAGTAACTTTTTCCCTACCTCTTTCTTGTTTTTCTTTCTTTTTTTCTTTTAATTTTTTATACTCTCAAACATTTCTCGTCATTTTTTTTATCCCATCAATTTCCCATATTCACAATGTACAAATTTTTTTTTTTTTTTTTCCCATCCTCTCTTCTGATGCTTCTTTAACCACTCGTTTAGGAGTGACTTGGATTTTTAGTCTCTCTTCATCCCAAAGGGATTTTAATTATCTTAAGAGATGATGATATATGATGTTCTGACCAGATCTTTTACTCCTTCGTTTGCGTCTTTTCGTACACTTTGCTTTTTAACAACTATTGACAACGCCTGACTTTTATCAAAGTTTTTTTTTTTGAATGTTATAAATCTCATACATTTGAAAATTATTATTATTATTTTAGAACGTGCATAAAAAGTGTGCGTTTTATTAATTCTACTTTTATTTATTACTATTTTTTTATTCTCCAGTCGGTAATTACTCTTGCATAAAGCAATTCTGTTTTTTTTTCCTCCCATATTTATTTATTTTTCAATAGTGTCCTCTATTAGGATTTTAATTAAATCTAAGTGAGGTTGTGCAAATGTAGTTGTGTAGTGTGCAGGTTGGGCAACCAGATTGTAACTGGGTGGGGTTGGGTTGAGATACTTGAGGCACAAGTTGGAGAACTCACAGCTTTATTTACACACGCACAAACACCACACACATACAATATTTAATGCATTTAAAGACAGATAGTTATAGATTCGTGGAAGTATTCCACTTCTAATCCGAAAACCCGATACTCAGCTACGCACAGGATGAGCGAAATATACTTCCTCTCCGAGTGAGAGTCTGCAACTGTCCATTTCTCTTGAATGCCACAGGGGGAGCTCTTGTCAGTGCGTAGGAAGCGCATGGTTACAGTTGATTATTATTAACTTTTGCACTTAATGTAAGACATTTGTATTCTTATGGATATGTTTTTTCTTTTAAAATTGTTTAAAAATAATGATGTATGACGTGCTGTATTAATAAATGATAGTTTTATAACCAAAAATCGAAGTGAAATGTCTATAAAATGCGATAAAAAAATAATTAAGAGTTGAAAAAATAAATAATTTTTTCCTGGAAGAGTTAATTAAAAAATTAATGCAACAGTATTAATTTTATTACCTTAAAATGCTGCTTTTGGCATATATTTTCCCCATTTGATCCTTTTTCTATTCAATTCCTTGTTGGTAAGCTTTCCTATTGGGAAGATAAGCTGAAACATATGTGGTAACAAAAATTTGGGGTGAAAAACGATATGGTTTATTTCTGAACAGCTGAATTTAAACACATGCAGATTAAATGGTTGTTGTTGATTTATAAAAGCTTTCCGTCCGAAAATCTTTTGTTATTACAGGTGCATGATATTTCTCTGCAGGCTTGCTGTCTGTAGGTATGCTTTTCTGTTAACAACTATGCTGTACAAATCAACACAAAATGTTTGTTTTGTTAAGTTATAGACAAAAAATTTTTACGGATGATTGACTTTAGACAGGAAGAAGCATTGCATATTTATTATGTTTTAGATTCCATCAATATAACATGCAAAAATTTTTATTAAATGGTTTTAGTGAAAATTATTATAAATTATCCTGTCTTCTATATAAGCCAGGTTTTTTTTAAGTTAATAAAGTGCATTGAATTAATTTTGAAGTTATGAATTAGTTCTGATTTTTTTAATAAGTGATTTCTTTTCTTATTTATAATGATGCAACTAATGGTTCTACAATAGCTTCATAATATTTTGTACGTTTTTAAGGAAAATTCCTTATTTTTTTTAATATAGGTTAGGACCTACTATTTTTGTTAAATTAATGGAAACATGCACATTTTTTCCCATAAAGACTACTTTTTTGTAAACACTGAAATAAATAAATTTATTTCTCAATTTTTGGAATACATTGGGAAATACATAAATTAATTTTATTTTATTTATTTTTTAGAAACTGCTTAATTCTTATGTCTTACTCTTTTATTATCAGGGATATTGAAATAAGTTTTACAGCAGTTTAATACACAATCTATAATGACTAGTAAATTAACGTAAATACGGTGTGGGTGGGAGGGGGGCGTTGCATATTCTGGCTCCTGAGTGTGGGAAATCGCTCAGAGAAAGTGTGCTAACTTTCAAATAAATGTGACTCCTCCCCCCTGTCAAAAGCATATGGAAGGGAAGGCAGACTGCAGAAAGTCGTTTGAAGCCCAGGGAAGGGAGGTTGGAATCCATTTGATGAGTGAGCAAAGCATTCTCCTGGGGCCCATCTTAATTACGTAATGGCTCACGGAAGAAAATGGTGGCTTCCTACAAGAAACACACTCGAAAGAGATTTTTAATAAATGTTTGCGAGAATATTTCTAAATGAACGACTTTTAAGTTGGCTGGAAATAGTTGCTTGGAGACTTTGTAATGCTTGGGGAAGAAGGTGGGAAAATTGATGATTTCCCAGCTGGACACCAAATCGTTGATTAAATCTCGGCTGCTGCTAAGAGCCATATCATTTCATTCAGGTGACTTTCCTTTGACCAATGCCCTTGGTGAATGGTACGATCCTCTTTTGGCCTGTCACTGAATGAGAAATCTGCAATTAGAAAATGTCTCTGGGAATTAATTGAAGTGGATCTTGTTTCAAAGTGAACTTGAGGAAGGTAGCTTTTCATTTGAGTTCAATATTTAACTTGGGTGAATGTGGAATACACGGTGGAGTATGTATCTTAAAATAACTGTCATTTATTGAAATTGCTTTTGATTAATGTCGTAAAATCAGTGTAGAATTTAGAAACTTAAAATGTTATGCACTAATGACTTCAATCTTCTTTAAATTTAAGTTTTGATTATTTTTATGTTATTTGTTAATGGGCTCTTTTTATGGGAATTCAAAAATATACATAGGACATATACGAAAAATGGTTATTTACCTGCTTTTTGATCAGAAACCTATTCATTGCTTAACAAAAGGCTAATGTTATTTAACAAATAATGCACAAAGTTAAATTTTATTATAAAATTATGCGTTGATTTTGATTTATTCATACACTTATATATCAAGTGTAATTATTATATCTTTTCTTTCTTTTATGTTAAATGCTAAAAGACAAAGAAATGAATTACATATTTTGAATTCCTTCTACCACTAACTTAGTGAATAACGGCTTCATTATAAAATCTTCGATGCTCATGGATGGATTATTATTTGAAGACCATTATCCCGACACTTAACGTTTATGTTTCAGACTTTCTTTCATCTGAGGTTGTTATGGTGGGTTTTTTTTCACCACCAAAACAACCTGAATGTCTCCAGAAATGCAAGAATTCGAGACACCCCCGACCTTTTTAGTTAGGCCGACCGGATGCTCTTCAATTACAGATTTCTCCCAGGAAGTGAGGTCACCCCCTGAACAACCTTCTCCCCTTCTCTTTTTCTGCAGCTTCAGATTTTCAGTTATTGCACACCCACCAGCTGAAAAGTTGGCAGCTCTTCACCATTTGCCTAGTGAGTTACAGTTTTCATGTTTGCATTTGTCCCCTCTGCAAGCAAAGCCTACCGCGTTCTAATCCCTTCTAATCCTTTGTTCTTGGAAAAGGGGAATTTTCATCTGGTGTTTCTTTGAGGGGGGATCACGTTGACAAATGCTCTTTTTGCCTTCTTTTTCAAAGGATATAGATTAGAATTTTTATGAAAAGCATCGGTTGGGTTTGGCAAACGATTTATATAGCAGCAGCGAAGTTAAGTACAGTTCAGGGACTGAGTTTGCCTAGCTGTTATGTGTGTTTTTATGTGTAAGTTTGAATGGGTGTTTCAGCTAATTGTAAACTTGTGGAACCTCATATATATATATATATATATTTAAATTTGATTTTTGAATATAAATTTGTATTATACCGAAGGAACTTTCAATTTGTGGTAATTTTTTTTGTTTATGTTTGCATTATATGCCATCAATTGTGCACACAATTTTGAATTGTATCATTGTAAAGTTCCAATAATGCATCGTATGGTTTTATGTAATGTGTTGTTAAAAACGTAATTAACTGGAAATTCTTGATATTGTTTTTGAAGTGACATGCATCACTATGGATTTTATAATAAATAATTAATAAACTAATTAGTAAATTATTTAGTTTAATCTATACGAATACTTAAAATCTATCCCACATGTTGCTATTATCTTTATTTATTTATTTTAATTTTATTTAATTAATTTATTTTTTGTACATTTATTATGGTAACTCGGTGTATTATATGTAAAATATCTAAATTTTAATTATTTGTATTTATTTTACAGGTAAGTTCCTTAGAAGTGCATATTGGCTTTCTGCTACTTTGACAGTTTGGTAAGAAATAATTATGTTATGTTATGTTATTTTTTTTTATTATTAAAATTAAATTGTAAATGTAATATTTGATTTTTGAATTTTTGATGTGATTGTTGAAAAATTAAAATTGATATTTGGACACTTAAAGCATTTCCTTATTGCTTTAATGTATTTTGTTTTCAGTTATATTTTCTTTGCTGTAAGTAATGTATAAAAGAAAGAGTCAAATTGTTTCTCTTCCACAATTTTTATCTTTTTTTACGTTTACTAGCCATTTAAATCTCCTTAGTGGTTGGATAATAAAGTCATTAAGATTGAAAATGAGTCGTTGCGAAGAGTAATTTCATAGGTAAGTGCTGCTTTTTCTGTCTCCAAATTGAATAATCGAGGCGTTTCCTGACGATTCGTGACCTTGAAGCCAGCCGTGAAAACCAGGTAAATAAGGGCGGACGGTCCTCTGGTTGAATGGGCAAAGGTAAGGTTTTTCAACATTTAGATTCTTTTTATCAAGTAAGTCACGACGGTGAGTTTTACGAAAGAAAATTAAAAGGAAAAAAATCCACGTTAAATTTATGATTCGTTGAAATTTATAGTAATGTCTTCTTCCAGAACGTTGAAATAATTAAATTATTAGACAATATTCTTTGTTAGGTGCTTTTTGTAGTCATTCGTCAGTCATGATAACTGGAGCCTAGATGTTAATTGCATGCAATTTCCAGTATAAATTTATATTTACATGTATAGATAAACATTTAAGTTCCATATGTTATATTTAATTTCATGCTGTTATGGTAAGTACTGAAAAAAATTTAAGTTCTGGAAGAAGATTTTGTAAATATATATATATTTTTTTTAATATATTTTGCATGTATATATTTTTTAATATTTAGATTTTGTATATATATATTAAATATATCAAGCAAAAATGTTTAAACATAATCAGAATTTATAATGTTTTAATTTTATTTTTAAATGGAATTAAACTTTAAATTTTGGAAAATGTTCATCAACTTGCATTAGTTTATTTATGAAATATGTATAATTATCAATAGAGTGTCAATTATGACAGAAATTATTAGTGGAAAATGTTCTATAATCAAAAGATTTAACATAACTTGCTGGTGTATTTTAATTTGTATATATTTAATTACTTGTATTAAATATACGTATTTAATTACTTGTGTGTTTTGCATAATTAAACTGTTATTGAATCAAATTACATTTAAAATAAAGTAAATGTTTTTCAGGAATTCATTATTTGTTTTTAGCAGTATTATAATTTTTAGTTGTATTAGCAGTAGAAAAAATTATGTATTTCTGTGTTTTCATGTTTATAAGAACTATCATCCATCTAAGAAAAAATATGACAAAAAATACTGTGAAATTTTATATGGTGAAATTTTTTCAGATCATGTATGACTTAAGTCTAAACAACAAATTTTTTTTTTTTTTTTTTTTTTTTTTTTTGTAATTTTATAAAATATAGACATTATTCACTTTAAAAATATTGATTTTCGTGGTTGTATCATAGTTTTATGTAATTATTACAAATTAATGTAGTATGTAAGTAAAAATATAATTTAAATCTATCTAAAATGACTACGTAAAAAATCAGTAATAAATTTGCTGTATAATACTAGATAAAACAACATTTTCGACACTAAAAAATGGGCCTTCAGATTTATTTCACATAAAACTAATTCTGAATTATAGAAAAATCGTTGTGAAATATCCATTCCTCCTCTGATCAATATACTTTGCATTTTCTAGCCATATTTTTCTTTCTCCCTTTCTTTAATGGTATTTTCTTTTTTATTATTATAAGATTATTTCTACGTTACTACGTTATTTTTGGTTTTTATAAGGTACTTGGAATAGGCAGAGGCTTTATTCAAGTGTATTAAAAAATGATGGCACTATGTTTTTCCAATGTTTTTTTCGCTTGCTGCAATGCCACACTTTTTTCCCCTGCTTGCTGCAACGCCACACATTTTTTTTTCCTTGCTTACTGCAACGCCACACGAGAGTTACCGATCCATTTGGATGGGCAGTCAGTTATCGGCATGATAGGAGCTTTCGCAGTTCTCACGCACTTCCTAGCTCGGCTTTTATATCTTATCGTCATGGATGCAAAGTCATGAACTTCCATCATTCCTAGCACTCTAGTGTCAAAATTCAATCTTGGTACCGGATAGAGAAAAAAAGCCATGAGAAAATATTTTTTAACTGATATTCCTATGTCGTAATTTTCTCATATCTTGAGAAGAACTCCCTAATTGATAAAGTGTAAAGTTTATGGATAACTGCCGATTCGCTTGATGTAAACTACTGCTGTTGAAAAATGGAGTGTAATTGGAGGTTTTAGAAGAAATCTTACATTTGATGAAATCGGTGGGAATGTGTTCAAATGTAAAAATTAAATTATTAAAAATTATTATTTTTTTTTTTAATTCTATGGTCTTTGCTAGTTAGTTAAAAGTTCACGGCCCTCTTTCTCAGAAAAATATTTAAAAAAAAAATAACAAAAGATATGGTACAGTTGTAACGTACACAATATGAATACTGATCTTGCATGAATTCGATAGAAAACATAGCAATATAGTAATATTACAATTTATTGCATGTATTCCTGATTTAATTACAAATTAGTGAAAATAATGATAATGATTTTTTGCTCATTATTTGCTTTTAAGGATAATGGCCATTCGCTTTTTAGCTGTAGAATCCCCTGAACCTTAAGACCTAATATTTAAGGCAACCAACTATCAGTTCAGAAATTAAAATATTGCAATGCTACCAAAGTTAAAATACCTTTCCGGGATTCTTCTATTTAAGCATAATTTCAATTCTTTCAACTATTTTCAGTAGTAAAGAATTCAAAGTAAATTTATCTAGAGAAATATTGCTAAAAAAAATCGAGCTGTAGGAGGATTCCCTGAACCAAGCCTCTATTAAGGACCCATTATTTGGGCCTACCAACTATCAATTCGTTTCTAGCAACTTATTCAGGTAGTAAAGGATTCAAAACAAATTTATTTAGAGAAATATTGCTCAAAAAAATTTAGCTGCAGGATCCTCTAAACCCAGCCTCTATTAAGGACCCATTATTTAAGCCAACCAACTATCAGCTCGAAAATAAAATGTTGCCATGTTACCAAAGCCAAATACCTTTACGGGATTCTTTTCTTTAAGCATAATACCAATTCTTGCAACTTATTTCATTAGTGAAGGATTCAAAGCAAATTTATCTAGAGAAATATTGCTAAAAAAATCTAGCTGTAGGATCCCCTGAACCGAGCCTCTATTAAAGACCCATAGTAAGCCAACCAACTATCAGTTCAAAAATAAAACGTTACAATGCTACCAAATTTAAATACATTTCCGGGATTCTTTTATTTAAGCATAATTTCAATCCTTGCAACTATTTTCAGTAGTAAAAGATTTATATGGAGAAATATTGCTCAAAAAAATCTTTTTTATCTCTCAGAAATTCTTTTCTTTGTATAAATATTTTTAAAAAAAATGCCTGAAACCTTACAATACAAGATGAGTGATTGATATAAAATATGCTGTTTGAGAAAAAGTTGTCTCCTAAAATACTATCAAATGAGGGATATTTTATATTCAAGACCTGTAATTCTCTTGAATGGCGGCATTGGGTTAACAGCAATTATTCATATGCTATGAGTTTTGCTTTTGCCTTGAGCTATATAATCCGAAGTCTTAAAAATCAATCTGTTATCGTCTCTTCCTTGTCTTTTCGAAATCCCGTTGGGAACTGCAGGATTTTTTTTTATTTTTTTACCTCTGTAAAGTAATTGACTGCAGAAGGGTGTGGTTAGCGAGAATTGAGGTCAAAGGTGAGCGTGCAAGAAGAATGGTTTTTTTCTCAAGATTCAGTGAATGTACTGAACAAAGGGAATCTGTGAGAATTGTTTTATTTCATTTCAAACTAAACATCAGCCGCTTGTAGTAAATAATTCTTGAATTTCATTGATGGGAAATATTTTTGCGCGATGTAAATGGTTAATTGTATTTTTAAATTATAATTACAATTGTTATTTTTTGTTACGCCACGTGGATAATATTTTTTATTTAACACGCTTTATTTTATATTATTATTTTTTTTAATTTAATGTTGCTGTATACTTTCCAATAATAAATAAAAGAAAAAAAATAATAAATAAAATAATAAATAAAATACATAATGTTATCTTGTTATTACCACTTATGTAAAGGGTAAAATCTTTAAAAATATCCTTTTAAAAATTCTGCCAATTATTCTTCTGAATTTTTATTATTTGGTTAAGATAACTATTATATATATTTTTATGATCTAGTTTTACAAAGATTTTAAATTTATACATCTGTCAGATGATATTTTTCAATTGTAATCCTATATATATATTTTTTATTTCAGTTAGCAGTGTTTATTTTATTTGCAAAGTTAACATGAAATTTTTGTGTGTTTACCTTATCGATATTTTTTTTTTTTTTTTATCGAATTATACTTGATTTATCTCGTTATACATATATAAAATGTATAAAGTTAAAAACTAGTAAAAAAAATTGTTTTGAGTTCCTTCTAAAAAATAATTTTAAAAAAAAATTGAATTTTATCTCATTTAGAATGCGCCATTTAAATTCGTCATTTTATAGTGGTTGTACGAAGAAAATTAAATAACATCTCGGTATACCACCTCTTATATATGTATTATATATATATATATATATTAGGCTACCCTATATATTTTTGCAGGCTCGTGTCGTAATATATCGTTCAATTTCTGATTTACTACAAAATAAAAATTACTTTCATTTATTTTCAATAGTGTTCCCTGGCGCCATTTATTTAAAAGCTATCCATCAAACAATACCACAAAATTCCGCATTCAAATCTTGACATCTATCAAACTTTTATTTTTACTGCACTGATCCTTCTAAGAAATATATATTTTTTTTTAATTAAATTTTATATTATGTAGAATGCGCCATTTAAATTCGTCATTTTACAGTGGTACGCAGAACATTAAATAACATCTCGGTATACCACTTCTTATATATGTATTATATATATATATATATATATATATATATATTAGGCTACCCTATATATTTTGTAGGCTCGTGCTATAATATATAGTATCGTTCAATTTCTGATTTACTACAAAAAAAAATTGTTTTCATTTATTTTCAATACCGTTCCTTGACACCATTTATTTATCAAACAATACTACAAAATTCCGCATTCGAATCTTGACATCTATCAAACCTTTATTTTTACTGCAGAGACACAGAAACACATAATCTGTGAAAATCTCGAATCACTTGAATTCCGATCGCTTGGAGATAATTGTGTTTGACATTCTAACAAAAGAGATTTACGAATAAACATTAAAAAAACAAAACATTGTTGAATGAATGACTTCCAGTTCTACAGTATAACCCTTTCCTTTTTCTCGCTGGTGGACTGGAAAGATGCGTAATCACTGGGACACGATCAGAATATTAAAAACATTTTAATCGGTCAGTCATGAAGCCGCCTTAGTAATTTGATGTCCATTGTTCAGTGCTTGATTCTCATCCTGATCAGATGAAGCGACTGTTGACTTTCAAACCGGATGTAAATTGGTTCTTTTCCGGCGATGAACAAAGAAATCACTACGTTTCTTTTACGGACGTCCGATTATTGAATTGATCGACTACAGACAATTGCTCTGTGTAGCACGCACATCCAAAAGGGAAGATTCTTAATTTTTAAAAACTGCTAATGATCATTGGATTAGAGGTTATACATGCCGGAATGGATATTTCTCTAACTATACGTTTTAACAAATGATGGTAAAAAAATAAAAGGAATTTTGTTGTATTTCCAGATGTCTAATTATTGAAATGATTGACAAGCATGCAAGATGATCCGGAAAACAGTTGTAATTTTTAAATTCGTTATGTTAATTAAATTAATGACCGTGTTGTTTTAAAAAAGGATATAAATATGATCTTTCCTGCTAGTAACAAAGCAATAATTTCATTTTTTTTTAAAAATGAATATACGAGTATAGAAGCAATCGACTGCAGAAATTGTCACGTGCAACGTGAACTTCCTAAAAGAGATTTTTGATTTTTAATAATTATTAATGAACATTGCATTGCATGATGTACGTGTCGGATTGAATTGCAAGGTGATTTCTGTCCGAAAAAATTTTTAATATTTAAATTATTTATGTTAATTGAATTAATGACCGAGCAATTTTAAAAAACTGAAGCTTCTGAAGAAGTGCACATCCTAAAGGGAAGATTCTTAATTTTTAAAAACTGCTAATGATCACTAGGATTAGAGGTTTTACATGCCGGAATGGATATTTCCTTAACTATACGTTTTAACAAATGATGGTAAAAAATAAAAGGAATTTTGTTGTATTTCTAGATGTCTAATTATTGAAATGATTGACAAGCATGCAAGATGATCCGGAAAACAGTTGTAATTTTTAAATTCGTTATGTTAATTATATTAATGACCGTGCAGTTTTAAAAAAAAGGATGTAAATTTGATCGGATAACATAGCAATCATTTCATTTTTTTCAATGAATCATTGCATTGCAGGTTGTACTCGTCGGATTGAATTGCAAGATGATTTCTGTCAGGAAAAAGTTGTAATCTTGAAATTCGTTTTGTTTATTAAATTAATGA
>BPLQ01014754.1:1258665-1340693 GCA_021605075.1 Caerostris darwini | reverse complement strand
CATTGCAGGTTGTACTCGTCGGATTGAATTGCAAGATGATTTCTGTCTGGAAAAAGTTGTAATCTTGAAATTCGTTTTGTTTATTAAATTAATGACCATGCAGTTTTAAAAAAGGATATACATATGATCTTTCTCGCTGATAAAGCAATAATTTAATTATTTTTTTTTAAATGAATATCCTATTATAGAAGTAATCGACTGCAGTAATTGTCCAGTGTAACGTTCATGTACTAAAAGATATTCTTGATTTTTAAGAACTATTAATAAACATTGCATGGGCACGTGTTGGATTGAATTCTATATTTTATATGTTTATGAGCAAATAATGTTTCGTCTCATTTTTTATGTATAATTATTCAAGAAACACACACAATTATTTCTACCTATACGTAATTTGAATTTTTAAATTGTGCAATTTAAAAAAAATCCTTGTAAAGAGAAATTATCAGAAATTGTAATATCCCCTTGTGCATTTGACATGTCGTCTGTCTGGATATTATAAAATAATAAAAATTAACTACTATTTAATTAATAAAAATAATAAGAAAAACCGTTGTTTCACAATTATATAGTGTAATGCTCAAGATCGGCTTGATGGCCAAGTGTCTGGCGCTCGATGCTTCTAGTGGTTCGGACTCCACTTTAAACCGTAGGTTGCGATCTAATATGACTGTTAAATGTAGGACTGACAACACTACCCCGTTAAATGAAAAAAAAAAAAAATCATGTTTTAATATCTGTCATGGTCCAACATGGACTAGCAAGTTAGTTAGTGCTCAATATCTCTGAAAAAATAAACAAAATTAGTGATTGACAACAAAAATAAATCAATTAGTGATTGATTAATGAAATGGATAAATAAATAGATATTTGAAAACATTAATAAAATGTATAACTTAACATTAATCTTGTATATTCAAATATTTTAAGAAGCTCTATTCTGTTATTCTGAAAGATACTGTTTGATATAATATTATGTTTGTCTAATAAATCTTGCTTCTTTCTTTTTTATAGTAGTTTTGTAATATTTTATTCGAAATGGTGCGTATGGTAAATCTAAAATATGGAAATGCTTCTTTGCTTTTTGCATAAATTTCCCATGCATGATTCTCTGTTATGCATTGTGGGTGAAACGGACTGATTTGGTTTTCTTTAACAAATCAGTATAAAATAATTTTTCGACTGTACAAGTTTTGTTATATATCCACCATATCTGAATTTCAAGATAGTAGAAACAAAAGTTTAAATTTTTGCCCTACCACTATAAATAATGATAAGAAAAACAATACTATATATATATATATATATATATATATATATATATATATATATATAAAAGTTACTCACCTTCGACCTAAATCCCTCTTTTGTCTATCATAAAAAAAAGTAATGTTCTTTTTCTTTTCTGGTGGAACACACAAAACAAAATTCTGCAGTCACACTAAAAAGTTCTGCATACTCATTATCCAGTAAAAGCAGGCGATTTAGGTTTCACCCTTCGAAATTCCCTAGTTCCTATCAAAAAGCTTTTTACTCACATCTTTTTTTTTTTTTTTTACTATTATTTTTTTTTAATATCTTATTCGAAAGAAAGTGTGTGGTAGCGGCTAAAATATGGAAATTTCTCTTTCTACTTCGTGTATGAATTTCCCGGGCTGATCTTGCATTTTGCATTGCGGGTGAAATGGATCTGAAATAGGCTTATTTCCACGGAGCCACTCGATATTACCCATGCCTACCATTCTGTAGGGGAACGAAAAAAAAAGAAAAGAAAAAAGCTCTTCATTTCTTGTCTTCTGTATCGTCAAGATTTTTTTTTTTTTTCCCAAAGTCTTAAGAGCAGCATTACTTCTTGCAAATTTTTTTTTACCTTGTGTAGATTGTACTGACCAATTATTAGGGCTACATACATTACTCACACTTAGTTTTAGTTTACTAAGTGTCATGTATTTTTTTTCTTTTTTGAATTGTTTCAAATTTTGCTTATAAATAATTAAATAACTGTTCAAAAATTACAAAATATCTAAATAAAAAATACTTTAGCCCGTGAAAAAGAAAAAAAGCATGAACAATGAAAACCAATAACTTAAATCATTTGGTTTTATACTGACAAGTTTTAAATAAATAATTTGGCTTTCCTCATAAGTAAGTAAAGTAAAACCATGAGACACATAACAAATCTCGTATGTATGGATCAAATTATGTATGAATAATTTTAAAATACATGAGCCAGTGAGAATGAAATATTAAAAAGCATGAAAATGAAAACCAATAATAATCCCAAATCATTTGGTTTTATACTGTCAACTTGTAAATAACTTTCAAAAAAATTACAAAATATCTAAATAAAAAAAAATACTTGAGCCTGTGAAAAAGAAACATTAAAAAGCATGAACATTGAAAATCAATAATAACTCCAAATCATCTGATTTTATACTGCTAAGTTTTAAATGATTACTAATATGGACTTTCCCAGAGTTGCTGGTAAAAAGGGAAATCATGAGCCACATAACAAATCTCGTATATATGGATCAAATATAATTAATGTGGAATTTCCTTGTGTTGTTGGTGAAAAGTGATATCATGAGACACATAGCAAATCTGGTATGTATGGATCAAATTATGTATGCATAATTTAAAAAAAAAAAAGAACATGATATTAAGATGGCCCAATAAATAATATAAAATGAAAATTACTATTGTTTATCGATTTTCCCCCTTCTCAGATTATATAATACAAATATTAATTTCATTATCCCTTTTTTTAATCCTCTCATAATAAACAATTCGATTTTCGACTACGAAAAGAGCCAAGGTCTCAATTACTAACCTTATTTTAGACGGGAAGAATCTTGACTCCAAGAATCCTATTTCCTTGAAAAAACTGTCAGCCGAGTACTTTATCAACTGTTTAACGAGCCGTTCCTTAATTTTGTTGGGATGATTATAGACTGAAATGAGTGACACCTACTGTACCTCTCCAGCTGGCATCTAAAAAAATTTTAATTTCCTTGTCCAGTTTCCTTACGCAAAGCACCTGCTCGCGGTAGCTCCATTTGAAATCTAAACAATGAGTTGCACCTGCTAACATTTTCTCTCACCTGCTCTCTCTTCCAATCAGTAAAGGTTTTTCTGATGGACCTGCTATTTGGAATGGGAGATGCCGTCAACATCCGGTTAAACAACATCCACTGTAATTATACAAGAATCTCCCCCTAATGCTCTCACAACGGGAACGCTTTTACTCCTGCAATAGTCATCCACTTCTTTTCTGTATTGCGATCACGCACGCTACTCTGTTAATGAGGGGGGATATAGCACCTTTCTGTATCCCCCTCGCTTATTCCAGCGTTATTCCACTCAATACTTACGCTCGGTGGACACTGGATGGCTTGAAGTGTGGTGTAGGAGTAGCGTGGAATTAAATTGACATGCACGCATCGGAATTTTCCATCGGATTTAGTTTTGGCAAGGTCGTCAACGAATAGCGTATCCAGGGAAAGAAAAGTGGATTATAAGATTTAGGTGAATAATTCTGTACCTAGTGACCTAGTAAGTTTATTAGTTTTCGTTATTTAAATTGTGATTTTAAAGTATATCTGAATTTCTTTTATATATAACTGTGATTCTTGTATAATATTTGCTCTAATAGGTTATTGCTTATTCGATGAAAAATAAGTCCTTATTTTTATATAAATTTTATTAAATATAAAGCACACTTGGAATTGGGCTTTCTGGTGGAAAAAGTCTATTAACATCATCGTATCTTTCATTATACGAATTAGGTTTTGTTGCAAATACAATTAGTTGACAGAACATTTATTCTAAATTGTTTTTATTTGTTTTGTTTATTTTTTAATTTATTTTTAACATTTATTCTAATTTATAATACGTCACAGAATACGTTCCAAGAATTTAATAATCCTATTGATAATAAGATTTTAAGTTTTCTTAAGCCAAAAGGCAATTTCTGTGTTATTTATGTATTGACTATAAACTGGGACATGGAAATTTGGAAAAAAAGATTCATTAACAGATTGAAAAAGGACGAATCAATTGCTATTGATGATTAATTTTAAATCTTAAGATTCATTAGATGTGAATTTGCTCACGTGGACAACAAATAAAATTTGCGTTGTTTATTTCCTTTTTAAATATGTTCTTCAAAACCTACTGTTTTAAAACAATTGTAGAAGTTAAATGCATCTGTATACACAATGTTAACTTTTTTTTTTTTTTTTTTTTTTTGGAATGCCAAAGATTTGATATTTTATGCATTTATTTAATAATTAATTCGATGCTTTTATTCAGAACATTCTGTTTCTTATTTTCTGAATCATAATAACTTTGCTTTGCGAGAATCGGAAATATTATGTATTCCTGAATTGTTGCGATACTTTCAAATCAGTTTTAAAAAATCTGGTAGAACTACAATATGCCGACCGCTTTTGAGTCAAATTCAAACTATTTCTTTGAGGCAGTATGGTACAAAGGTTCAGTCGGTTCTAACGTAAAATGAATAAATATCACAATGGAGAAAACTGTGGAAGTTTATGTTCAAAATTGACGCTATTTGGAAGGTTCCATGATACGTGACTCGCGTATGAGAAGTTCTGACACAAAAGGAATTCCCGATCTGTTTAAAGTGAATTTTATTTTTATGATGGCAACATAGCTTCCATTCTTTGTTTGAGAATGTGAGGCGATTTTATATTTCTTAAAAATTTAAAATCGCTTTTATATGGTCTCCCAATGATGAAATTCTGGCTTGAGAATTCGCGATCAATCGAATTTTGGGTGAGAATAGGAAATCTTCAATGGCGAAGCACGTGGACATACGCTTGGAAACTTGTAAGCGTGTATAGTAACATTTTGTTGCGGAATCGCGTTATTCAAAATAAAAGATGTGTTTAAAATTTTATATTCATTTCGCAGTGAATATTTACGTTTGAATTTTTTCAATGGTTTTTATAGTGAAAAATATTAATAAATTCGTGCATTTAAATTACATTTTTTAATTTTATGATCACGTCATATACTTGAAATTAAAACTATGGATGTATTAAATTGAAGTTTCAAAATTTTGTAAATTGAATAATATTGCATTAGGTAATGGTAATTTTCTTATTTAGGAAATAATTTTAACTAATTACTTGAATAATGTTTCTATTTAAAAAGGAAACATGTTAAATATCTTTTATTAGATTAAAAATATATGAATGGGTTATTTGTAATTTATTTATTATTATTTGTATTTTTTTTATAAATAATAATTATTTTCGTTTATTTGTTTTTTACTTTTCTGTGTCATGAAACTACATACCAATTTTTCCTTTCAATAGTGTTATTATTTTAGACTGATTAATTTGTAACAAATAGAATATTATTTATTTATTACAAATTATAAGATTATTTGTAACAAATTAATTAGACTGATTAATTTGTAACAAAAATTAATTCGCAGAATGTTATTGATTATAGTAAGGCTGCAAAAGAAATCTATTTTAATTGAGAATTACTTTAACTGTATTGTACTATTAAACAGAATGAATAATAAATTTTAAACTTGAGATTGAATAAAAGTATGAAGCCTTGATATAAGTTAACTTTTTCCATTCTTTTACTGATAGGTAAACAAATATTTTACATCGAATGCGTTTCAGTAAGTTAAGAAATTAAACAAATAAAGTGAAAAAGAAATATTGGCAAATTGCAGACAGAGTTTCCGAAAAAATAAAATTGCTTTCTTTTTTATGTTGACTAAACAAAATTGTTTGTTAAGAAAAGAACTCGATTTTGTATTTTACCCTTGTGCAATGTGAAAAGTTTTGCCAGAGAAAATAAATACGCATATATTTTCAATACATTTGATCTGGAATAGAGGGGCAGACTAAAAAGATCGGAAGCAATAACTCGAATTCTTTCTTCTTCGCAGAGGAGTAAATGGGATTTATGCTGTGTTTTGTATCCTTGCCTTTAGAAGATGATGAAGAAGGATGTTTATTTTGATTGCTTAAAATTTCTACCTTATTTTTGAGTCGGCGCAATGCGTGCTCTCGGTTCTCTCTGAATACATTCCTACATTTTCCCTCAAAATATTTCTAATACTTCCGACTTGCGTCCTATTTGTTTTATTTCTTACTTTAGAACGGATTGGGAGACAAAAAGAAAAGTTATAATCGAATCTCCCTTTGACTGATGAAAAGATGTGTTGGATTTGAAATACAAAGTCTTATTTTTTTTTCCTTTTGTTTTCAAAAAATAAAGAAATATAAAAATTTTATACTTTTTTTTCTTATATTTTTAATTCCCTCAGTGTTTAGACTGTACTATAGATTTTACTTGAAATAATTTTATCCTTTTAATATGTCGAGATGTTCTATTATTTATTTCAGGCTATAATTTATTTTCTTTGTTATGGAAAAAAAAAATGTAGCATTGATTTATATGTAAATATTTTTTTTTATGTTATATTTTTATTGTAGCGTTGTTATTATTTTTTTTTTAATATTTATTTATTCATAAACTATTTTCTTTGTTATAGAAAAAAAGCACTTATTTATCTTTATTTATCGATTATATCTTTTAAAAATCTATTAGAAACTTGTCCGATAATTATAAAAGGAATTTTTTAAAATTAGTATAGATAATATATTTTGAGGGAAAATGTAGAAATGTTGCCAGGGAAAACTGAGAGCATGCATTGCGTTGACTCACAAATAAGGTAGCAATTTTAAGCAATCAAAATAAGCATTCTTCTTCATTCACTAAAATTATTAGAAAAATAGCCATTGTTTTAATAAATAAAGTGTCTTATAAAACATACATATTTATAAATCTTAATATCCTTATTTTTGAGTCGACGCAATGCATGCTCTCAGTTCTTTGTGAATGTATTCCTGCATTTTCCCTCAAAATATTTCTAATATTTTCGACTTTCGTCCTATTTGCTTTATTTCTTACTTTGACAAAAAGAAAAGTTATAATCGAATTTCTCTTTGACTGATGAAAAGATGTGTTGGATTTGAAATACAAAATCTTTTTTTTCTTCTTTTTTTTTCAGAAATATAAAATTTTTATTTTTTTCCCCCTTGCATTTTTAATTCCCGTAGTGTTTAGACTGCACTGTAGACTTTACTTGAAATATATTTATCATTTAATATGTCGAGTTGTGATTATTATTTATTTCAAGGGGACAATTTATTTTCTTTGTTATAGAAAAAGACACTCATTTATCTTTATGTAGCGATTATATCTCTAAAAAAATAATATATTAGAAACTTGTTCAATAATTATATAAGGAAATATTAAAAATTCACTGAAATTTGTAGAAAAATAGTCATTGTTTTAATAAATAAATGTCTTATAAGACATACATATTTATAAGTTTTAATATCCTGTCCAATTTGATAATTCACATTAAAAAAAAACTGCTTGCGATTTCTTTTATTGCTAATAAATTCTTGTGTGGAAGTAAAGGAAAAGAGCTTTAATTCCACATTTATCTCTTCCTTTAACGAGGACAAATATTATATTTATAATGTAAGAATATCAATTTGCTTTCCTGTACAATATCTACTTCTGCGTGATGCGAATGTTAACGAAAATTCACGATATTTATCATCATTGTTAAAAACGGAGCCTGCCTTTAGGCAATATGTTGGCGCTTGTCATAGTCGAATCCGTGTGGTCTAACCGGCAAATAAAACTTCATGCCTTTAATTTTACCTGTTCTTTTGACGTAGATAGGCCTTTCTTTTGAAAAACGTGTCATTCCCACATTCAATTGAAGGAAATGTACAACCATGTTGACCCTTCGGATACATGCATTGTTCTTTTGGTAAGCGTTTCATTACGAGCTGTGTTTTCCTTCTTTATCTTCTGATGTTCTGTCAGTTGCAGACTGATGTTGCTACTTTTGAACTTTTTGAACTGAAAAAGACTGAAGAAATTTATTTTATTTATTCTATTCTATTTTTTTTATTTATTCCATCGCATTTTTCTGATTCAAACCATACCTATTCTTTCTACCTCCCAGTCACTTCCGAAACATTTGTTTCGTTTGAACCATCTGTTGTGTTGCATCACTCAACAAGACAGATTTTATTTCGTCCTGCCATTCTTTCTTCTTCTTCTGTTCTTTGGTTCTTTTCTTCTTCTTCAGATCAGTGGAACATCAAAAAGGAATTAAAGATAATTTTGACGGGAGTGTCCTGTCATCTCTGTGTGTGGTCTGACGCCACAAGTTTTCTCAATCTGTTCTCGTCGGCGAGTACTGAGATTTTCGGATGGGGTTGGGAATTCGCTTTTATGCCGAAATGAATGTTTGTTTTGGAAGAATCATCTCCCCTTGAAACAATGGCCATGGCATAAAATGGTAAGATTGAAACGGGACCGGCTCGAACGGACACCTGGCGCTATGGTGAAAGGTCAATCTCATCCCGATCCATCCTTGGGGGGTTCAGGCGAAACAGGTGAAAACTTTCGCGAACGGCATTCCTCGTAGTGGTGCAGCAATTAACTAGAACGAGTTGGCATCCGTGATTGCACCTGCCGTCTCATACATAGCAGGGGTAGTTCTTTTCTTTTCTTCTTTTTTTGTTTTTAAGGTCGGCTCATCTGGGTAAATTACCTGAAGCAATAGGGATGGAAGTTTTTATACCCAAAGGATCGTCTGCACAGCATGTGATCTTAATGGTGCCACTATTCTAGTCTCTGAAAGATGCAAATTTCTAAACTATATTAAGTTAACGATGTTCCAGAATCTAATCCTTGCCTATATCGCTGAAGGTCATATTCTGGAAAGCTTCCAAACAACTTCATATGACCTAAAGCTATTGATCGAAATACAATTAAAGGTTAACTTTCGATCTCTGGATGATTGAACCATTCTGATTCTCCATGCTCGAGTATTTCTTAATTGTATCTTCTGTCGAACTTTTTTTTATTCCAGCCTTCTTCCTCCCAAGGCTATACTTTGTTAAGATAGCATATAATTTGAAGTACATCGATGGTTGCCTTGGTAAAGAAAAGTGAATGCAGTTATGCGCATTCTATGCAACCCATAATTTCTTTTAATAAATTCGTTATAGAGTTTTTGAGTTAATAATTAACAGGATAAAACAGATACTGAAATGTATTAAATTATATGTATTTTTAATATTACTTAAATGTACCTTCCATTAATACTTTCTGTTTAAACGAAACAAAATTCTTTAAAAAAAAAAAATACCGTTTGCTAAATTTCTTAAATACATCGCCAGAAAATATTTTCAAATTTTTGTAAGCGACTTAAATATTTATAATTTTTTCTTAATTTGTAATTTTTTTGGCTCTTGTCGAATTTTAAAGCGTACTTGTAGTGTTATTTTTAAAAAAATTAGTTCATCTCGCTAAAATTATTGATTAATACATCATTTTTTTTGTAATTAAGAAACTCATAAAGTGATTAAAAAAATAATATGAATAGTAAAATATGTTTGTGTTAAGATTGTGATGATCAAGAGCTTGATAATCAATTTGATAAGATTCATTTTATAAAAGCCATCAAAACACAAATAAATATAAAATGCACTGCATTATACTGGGCTGCATCCAAATTATTTCACGTAACAGTTATTTATGCATTAAATGAACATTGTAATTTTTTTTAAAAATGTATTAATGGTTCAATTGAAATGTAATACGTACATTTTCAATAATTAAAAAGCATATTTGTAAGATTGTTATACAAATAGGAACATTAAGTTTTACCTTAATAAATAATTTTGGATACTCTTACAATGGTGTCAGTATAGCAAATCTTTAAGTCCTATCTAATTTGAATGATAAAACCTTTAAATAAACACCTTTATTAAAAATTATTTATGTGAACATTTTGGTGCTTATAAAACAAAACTCTTTTTCGATTTATTGCTTGCTGACAAATATGAAAGAAAACAATTTCTTTGAGTAACGTATATTTCAATTGTTGACAAGATGCTTTCGTCTGTTTCAGAATATTTTTTGCATCGATTCAATAAAGACACATTGCTCCAAGAAAAAAAAAATAATAATAAGGCCATATTTAAGAAAAAGATTAAGCTACCAGAAAGCTAGCGCCTCTAAATACGTATTCAGAAATAAGAAGACTGAAAAGGTTTCTTGAACGAACCGGTAACCGTAAAATGAATACATATATGTTGTTGAAAAGCATTTGTTTACTTACGAGAGAGCAGCAATAGTTTTTTTTTCTTTTCGAGCGTTTTCCCTTATTATTTAAATAAACCTTCCCCTTCTTGTTTTACCAATCCTTTTTATGTATGAAGGAATCAAGAGAAAATGTTACATGAATGGTGAAAAGGAAGACAGCATCATTTTTCTTTCAAAACACTATTTGGTGTTGAAGTTGTATTTTCACTGAATTTTTCCGCCTTCAACGTTTACTTTTAAAAGTGTTTTTTTGTTTTGTAATCATCTTCATAGGAGCCTTGGCTATTGTTCTTTTATTTAAACGTGGTTTTTTTCGTCCGCCTCTTTAAGAGATACCTATCATTAGATAACTTTTTTTTTCTTTTTCTTTCTAACATCATGTCTGGGTATTGAATAGGATTTCGAGATTTACATTTAGCTTTTTAAAACTGGAGTGGGTTCTTCTTTTATGTATTTAGTATATTTGCTTTTTGTAATATGCTTTTGTGTTTCTTAACTAGCGTGGAAAAATACGTCCAGTCTTACTATGCAATGTGTTATAATAATAGGTAATTTAGAATAAAAGCAAAAAATTAGTAATTTATTTTGCTTTGGTGGCATAAATTAAGGATAGCTAATGTTGCTGTTATATAGTTCTTATTTAAAACTACTCATTGATTATCTCGCTCATTACACACTGTGTTTCAAAATTTTAATTTTATAATTGCTTGTAATTTTGCTTAAATGACTAAACCTCACTGTCTACTAAAACTTATATTTATAATAAAGCTTAGGTAGGAAAATACATAAGAAATTTTCGAAGCAGCAAAGTTATATAAATACACACCACATTCAGCCTTGTAAAAACTAAAACCATTGCTAATACTCAAATCCAAATCATGTCTGAGTGAATAATGTTTATCCTAAAAACCTTTTTTAAATGCCAAATTACTTGCAATGTTAAGATTGTAAATTATTAATTAAAAATTTAACCGCTAACCATTTTAATTTCATATAGTCTAAAAATGGTTAAGGAAGTTAGTGATACTTCACCAATTGCATTGTTTCATTAACCATTTTAGTTTATGATAGTTCTCCAGACTTACTAAAGATCCGTTCTTTAACCTCAAAATGCTTCCAGATTTCAATTTGAGCACTGCTCGGCATGTCTGGGATGGCTTTTCCGTAAATGAAGGAATTCGGGATTGTTATGCTTGAATTAGGAATTCCTTAACTGCCCTACCTCTTCTGTGCGTATTATTAGGATGAAAGTTCTTCGCGTATTAAACAATTTAATTGACGTGTTTCGCGGCCGAGGCAAAAGGGACAGATGCAACTAGGATGATTCGCCTTTCTCTAGATTTATGAAGGCCGTCGCCACTTACTGATTCACTCCCAAGATTATGCACTGCGATGTAATCTGGGTGACATTTTCGAGAACTGGAGGGAGATAATTCGAGAGAGATATATTTACTTAGTTACGTTATCTCATTAGTCGGCGGATGTTTCTGGGGATTCAAAAGGTGTTAATGAAAATTATGAATTCTAATGGCCCAGCCTACGCACGCAGGGACAAACTTTTGTAATTTCAGGTCCAAATTATCTTTTTATTATCTAAATCAGAAGTTCTTAACTAGATGTCCGTGGTGATGTCTACTCGTTATCTTGATTAAGTTGATTTCTAATTAATTGTAGCATTGATTATCCTGTAAATGCGTGCAATAAATCAAAATAATATTTATTATCTTCCTGCTCAACAACAGATATCTTTATATCGATACTGTTGCTATGTACCTAAAAACTTAACAACAGAATTGCAACTAAGTCGTAGTTTTGCTTTGCTATGACTATATACCACATTACTTATTAATGATTTGATTGGACTTGACTTAGTGCTTTGAGATTTATACTCGCTGATTCTTACTTGTTAATTATCTAGTAACTCATCAGCATTAGTCAATCATCCGCCGTTATTTTATTTGCATTTTTACAAATAAAGCAATCTGTTATTGCAGAAAAAAGTCATATATCAATTATTGTTTGACTTAACTTAAATTTAATATTTTATTTTATTTATGCATTTGAAATTGGCATTCTGAAAGGGTACAAAAAAGTTTTAAGAACCTGTGATTTAAATCATCCATATTATAAATATGGATGATTTAAATCACAGATCATCAAATTATAAATATATAATGTCATATTTCTAATAGTTTTAGTAATTTGCTTTGTTATGAATCGCCATAAGCCATCATATAGTATAAAAAATAACACCTGTCCACAAAAATAATGGTTTTGTTTTTCGCAGCAGCTGTTGTAACATCTCATTTCATGAATTTCGTTTTCTTGATTTGTTTTCTATTAAACGTAAGCTATTGACATTGATTTCTTAGTTCATCTAATAGGGTCCAAGGAGCGTCCACGAACAACATCAGTAGCATTTGATTATAATCATTATACATATGAATATTCTTTTCATTGATTTCTAAAATAGAACATGACATTTTCAAGGTCGGTTAAAAAAAGAAACAGAAATTTATACAAACACTGCAATTCGTTTTAAGGACCAGAAGGATTGATTTGTCTTCGGGCTAAATATAGTCAGGTCGAAGCATGTAAGAAAAACGTTTCACTTTTTTTTTATACATACTTTCATCAAAATTTAATTGTGCAGATGTTATTTATATTTAACTACAGGCTATTCAATGGGCGTTTCGAATGTGTTTCTGTACAACTAAGAATGCTATTGGATGAGGCAGCTGCAGTCTTCAGGGATTCGCCATTTTTATGAAGGAAATGAAACCCGAGTTGGATAATATGCTGTTGTTCTAGCTAGCAGGAGGCCTGCGGCTATCCACGGACAACTTTAATAGCGAACGGAAGGCATTCTCTTCTTTTTAGTTGCCTTTTTTATTTCTCGACTTCCCCCTTTTTGCTTTGCGCTGCTGCATGAGCCCCGCGGCTTTAGAATCTAACTAATGCCTTTTTATCTCTTTGTTTGGAGAATAGGCTGCTACATAAAAAATGTATTTCTTTGGTTCGACCCTTCACCCCTTTGACTTTCAAAGGAAGCAATATTAGAGAAAGAGCACGCAAAAACTCTGTTTCTTCCGCTGTCTTTAAAGAACTGCATGAATAAACATTGAACACGTAAAGGGTTTTTCAATACAACGGAAATTAGACAAATTGTTGTTCCAGTCAAGGACAGTTGCGGTTGCTTTGTTTATTCAAACACTGCGATGATCCTTTTTATTTTGTTACTACAATTAATAACCGGTTAGGGTATCTGCAGATGAGAAATACCCCAGGGATTTGTGTAGATAGCAATAGCAGTAATTGCTATTCAACCTTCATCCGATTTCAAAAGTTATTTTCCCATCGGTATCTTCGATAGGTTTTCAGAAACTCGGCAATTGAAGTGAAATATAGTGCAATGCGATCTTAAAATTTCGATTTTGTTAAAAGGTTTGGCAACAATACTTAATTGCATGGAAATTTTGATGATATCCTGTTAAAAAAATATCAAATTATTTTAAAATGTTAGCCGAAATTTTTTTTTTATAGCTAATATTATTTGGGAGCATCACGATATTTGATTTTCTTGTACTCTTCAGGGTATACGACAACAACTGAAATTTTTTTATGCGTATTATGTATTATAAGCACGAAGTGAAATATGTATTTCATGGAAATTTATTTCTTATAAATACAGCACTGTAGTAATCTTTAAAAGAAGTCAATGAATTTTGTGCACATTGTCCCTAGTACTTGAAATTGTGTACAAATTTAGACTTTTACTTTGCTTTTTATTTTCCAACATAACATAAATTCGGTGTCACAATTTATTTATTTGGTATTTTACGTATCAGAATTAAGTAAATTTTTATGTTGCATCGAAAATTCCACGTGTTCCTCTAAATTGCTGAATTTTTGCTAACAGGTAAAAGTCCCCATAAAATCCATAAGTGTGTCACTCAGTATCCATAAATATAAATAAGTACACGCGTTAGACAGCAAGCATTTTCAACCAAAATTTAACCTTCAACAATTCAATATCTGTCATGTGAAATGTCCTTTCTGAGAATGCTTTGCTCGTAATTTTTGATAACATAAATGTCTTAAGAAATCACTATGAAACAATGATTCTTTCAACGCATGACTCACTACCTCAACTGCCGTGAAAAAACAATGAAATCTTTATAATTTCTGTTAGTGATCTAAAACTAAAGTGACTTATATCTTTGATATATTCTTTGGATAAGTATAGTTAAGAAGAAAAAATAAATAAATAAATGAGAAACTTTTATTTAAAAAAAAAAAAACATACATTTAAGAGTAGATTTCCCATTTATCAATTTGTAAAAAAGGGTCTTTAGTTAAAAGACTCTTTATTACAAATTAAAAGATTTTACATCTGATATGTTTTATACTTACATTACGCTTTATTTATCAATTACAATTTTGACTTTTTCAGGTTCGATTTATCAAAAAAAAAAAAAAAAAAAATTTTTTTTTTTTTTCCCCCCTTATATTTATACATGGAGGACCTCGTATTTCCGCATGTGTTTCACGAATAGTCTACCTACAGGTAAAATCCTGAGAACTTCCACGAAGTCTGACTGCTAATGCAAAATACTTACTTTGTTCCTGGAATATAATTTAAATAATTTTTCTTAATATAAAAACAAAAATTTTATATGAGTTTATAAAGAATTTTAATAGAAAATAGTAACGTTTGTAATCTTTGAATAAAAGATTGATTACATGATCCGTAGTTATTGTTAAGTAATGTATCTAAAGTTTTCTATGGGGATCTGACGGCCGAGTGACTAGCCACTGTCGCTCGGTGCCACAGAGTTCGGTCCTGCAGTGCCATGGATATTTGTAGTGGTTCGGAATTCACCTTAAATCGTAAGTCCCGGTCTAATATGACTGTTGGGTGTCAGACTGACAACCCTACCCTTTAAAATGTAGTCTCTTTGACACAAATGCTATATTATGCAACACAAAACTAACATTTGTTTCTGGTTAATACTGTTTCAAAGTAAACCTGTCGTGGTATATATAATTTATTTAGTAACTATATATATAGGCCGTTATATATAGATAATTACCTAGTTATACATCTTATATGTAATTCAATTAAGTAATGGATTTTCACAAATTACTCGTTTTTATTTCAAATTGGTATAAAGAAAGTATTTTAGCTAATAATTTTGTTTGTAGAAATGGATTGATTTTTATATTTAATGTTAAACAATGCTTTTCTCGAATTTGTATAATTCATTACATGCATATAGTGAAAAAATAACATTTCAGTCGATAAAAACTAAATAACTATATTCTTTTCTAATTAAATAAAAAATAATCTTCGAAATTAAAGGAGACAAAAATTTTGATCATATACATTGGATTTCCACCATTTGGGAAGCCAAAATTCAGTTATAGTCAGTCAGTTATTAGTCAAAACTCATTCACTCTCCACCGACCGTAAGTCCTCAAAATCTCTTTCAAACCAACATGGCATAGGACGACATCATTATACATTTCGGCTCGTCTGTATTTCTGAGAAAGAGTGAAATTTTGATGGAGAAGATCTCTAAATCTTCCACTCTCCTGTTTCCCTCCTGCCGTTCTCCTCTTTTGACCTTTCCCTGGAGGGGGGTGGAGGCCTGGGAAAGTGAGCACCCCCTCCTCGTCTTCTGGTAATGAACTGCAAACCCGACTCCCCCACTTGCTATGCATTCCTTATGCACGGCACACTAATGTGCACCGAATATATTTCTATGGTGATGCTTCATTCACTGCTCAGCGAGAAGTCTCCGCGAAAGCATAACGACTTCGCTACCGTTAGCGTACCCTGCTAGCATTCCCCGGTAAGTAGATTTTGTCCAAATGTAGCCACCTATTTTGGCCTGTCTTCGTCTGGAATACTGAGCAGATCTTGTTGTGGCAGTAAATTAGCCAATATGGAGGGAAAGAGCTCGGTTGATTTTTTTCTACATGCGGGGTGCTTTTTTTTTCTGTTGTTCTTGTTGTGTTCTTGACTTCTTAAGCGTCATTGTTAAAAACTACATTAGGTCTTCATTGCTGTCTGTAACTCTCAGACCGTCTAGAATTAAAATAACCTTGACATGATATTTTTTCGACGCTAGTTTCAGGATTTGCGGAAGAGAACAAAGCAAATATTTTATTGCCTTATATTTATGTTAGCTATATTAATTAATGCTTTATGTATTTTTTAATTTGTTAATTAGCAATTAGTGTTTTCGAGTTCAGTCCTAATTCGGAAGATTTCTTTACTGGCGAACGAATTTTATATTAAGATTTGTATTTAATGTAAAAATTTAATATTACGACAAAGGATTTAATTTATCATAGTTACACAAACTATAAATAAAAGAAATTATTATTATTTAGTACTTATTAGCTACAATATTAACTGATTGAAAACCCATGTCCAAGTAATTTATGTTCGTGTTAATACAAAAAAAAAAATATTTGCCAATAATTAATATGGGCATCCTTTGAGTGGATAGTGATAGTGCGAATGAGTCAATATCAAATACCTATTATATTATTAAATCTACATTTAAATAACATATTTGTAGGAGCTAATTCTGTCAAAATATGTAAATGTTTTTAATATTCGTATGCCTTTTCTACCGAATCGCGTAAAATCAGTTTCTCTATACTGTCAAAATTATTTAATCGACTAGGTTATATATAACAAGGATACACCACAGAGTACAAATAAAAAATCTAATAACATGAAATTTGTACTACACACACTTGTGAATGCCAGGACCGCATACACCTACCCAAAAAATCCTTCGAACATCATTTTACACACATTTATGTATATTTCATTTCTTTTATGTATAATAATATAATATAAAAGGTAAATAAAGAATTTGGATGATTTTGTATGATTTCGTAGATTTATTTATTTATTTTCGAATTTTATAGTACAAAACTGATTAATCAAATGGTTTTTATTTATCGATTTATTAAAAAAAAATTATTTAAATCCATGCCTAAAAAGGTTTACACACAAATATGTGTTGATCCAAAAAGCTTGTGCATTTTAATGTATTATTTAGTAACATCTACTTCGTTAACAGAAATTTTAAAATGGAACATGTTTTTGGAAATAAATATCGAAACCCCATTTTAACTTGCATCAAAAGCTGGAAAACTTTACCAATTACACTTTTTATGTAAAATGGACATATGAGGCGAGCCGCGGTTTGGGCATTCCTGGTGCACAATAAATGGAATTCCTCGTACGTATTCATAAAGTTTAGTAAAACAAATATATAGAATTTTTATTATTTATAAAACAAAATCCTTACCTATAAGGAATTCTGAATCTCAATATAAAAAAGTATTGAGGAAATATATGAGAATTCAAGACTAGAAAACCTTTTGTGAATATTTTCACAACCCCATTTTACTAGACATTTACATTGAATACATGCAAATAGTCCATATAAAATGCCACTTTCGCGTGGGCCAAGAACCAACGGAATGGTAAATGCTGGGTCTCCCATTTGCTCGCGAATAAGAAGAAGTCTGTGGAGAGATAAGGAAAATTGCTGGTTGATGCGGTCTCCTAAAGCATTTTAAGCAAACACGTAATGCATAATAATCAGCTAAATATAACAGTTTTGTAAAATTCAAGAAAGACTGCAAGGAAATGCGAGAAACGCACATGGTCTCTGAGGCGCAACTGAGTACCTTGGCGATGCTATCTGCTTTGAATTGCTTCATCTTCAAAGGAGTAGGCGTTTAATTTTGTGTACTTTTGAGCTCAGCCTAGCATAAAAGTGAACAGCAAAAAAAAAGAAGATAGAGATAGATAAAAAAGAAAAGAGAAACTTACACACACATTGTAGTTAGTGAACTACTACAAGACCTCAGAATAAATAAAGTTCGCAGTAGAAAACGATAAAAAAGCGAGGGGGTTGGAAAAGGTTGGGCAAATTACCCTCTTCAGTACAGACGCAAGAAGTGGGTTAGGTGGACGAAGGAAGGTTCTCAAGTAGTTAACCTCTCAACATTTTTCTACCCCTAAGTATCTTTGCGAAGCACTTTTATTTTGTTTGAAGGTGGAAGGGGTGTTTTTATACCATTGGCTAGCGGTTAAAGAAGAAGCAAAAAATGATGCCCTAATTTTCAGACTCCGAGCGGATCATTTTTATGGGTCAGCGCATATTCCCACGGCTTCATCTGTTGGTATCACTATCATTTCTGTAGTTCAATTTCATTCCAATCTCTCGTATCACTATCATTTCTGCAGTTAAATTTCATTCCAAACTCTCGTATCACCATCACTTACATTATAATTCGTGAAGAAGGCATATATAAACTAGAATTGAAATTCAAGAAAATATAGTTTTCTTGTCCTCCTATCTCCTGTCAACATTTTGTCTACTGTATTTTCCTCGCCAGATTATGATTTACATAAAACTTATAAAATGGAATTGATTACCTATTCTCAATATTCAGTTTAAAATTTAAAGGTATTTTTTGTAATAAATCAACAAAGCATTACATTCGTGCATATTCATACAATGCATGTTTCGTGTTTATAAAACTTTTGGAGCAATTTACTGTTAATGATAATTGTTATTATAATAATCCTTTGATATTTGAGTAAAATATAAATAACGGCGTTCAAAAGAATAAATACAGCATTAGGTTCAAATTTGTTGTTTCGGTTCAAATGTTCAGCATAAACAGCAAAAAGTATTTCACGTATTCTTGCACCATTCTTTAGTTTAATTTCATTTTACTTTAAAATCCTTAAACAGAATATTCAATTGAGGAAAGAAAACGAAAATTGTTATGAGCTAAACATTTAAAATAAACCACTAATTATTACTTGATAACATGAGGGCAAATATTTCTAAATTTATAATGAACATCCAAACCCAAGAGGAAATTAGAAAACCACCTCGTGAGAATGCAGCAATGGGAAACGGTAATGCGAAAACGTATACGTAGGATTAGGATAACAGCAGCGGAAGTGCATGGTTTTTAAGATACTTGTCTGAAAACTGAACCGGTTGGCCATAATCATATCAGTTAAAAAGGGAGAGGCTGAGACCATCCCCCACTAACGTTAAGAGGTGCATGATTAAAAAAAAAAAAAAAAAACAAGGCACCAAAAAGGGTCTGAGATAGAATATAGCAGATAGCATACCAACTATTTGAGTCTACCAGTACTTGGATAGGATACTTCTTTCTTAAGGGTAGTACAGAGGGTGGAAGAAATTATCTCCTAACCGGTACAAAAACAGATTTTTCAACATTTAGCTTCTTTTTTCGGTGGTGGATCATCGTTTCCCACGATATTGGATCCATTTCATTAAAAAAGCCGACCAAAAGTTTTATCGATTGCAGCAACTGTGCACCCCACTCCCCGGTCCTATTTATTATTTATTTATTTTTTTCTTCTTGTGGCCCATCAACTTCAGCAAGAGGTGGTTTTTTTTTTTTTTTTCGAAAGGCAAATATTTTGCATCCATAAAGTAACGAATATGCATACTATTTTCTAGAGCAAAGGGGCTGGGAGGAGCTGTTTGAAAATGTAGAAACAAACAACCCCGGGGGTGAATGCATGTAAAAACAAAAAAAAAAACAAAAAATTTTCAATTTGTATATTACCAACAAATTTCGATGAATCCGTAAAAAGTTCTTCTTTCCTATTCTTCTATCTCGCATCTTATGTTTATTTCGAATGTACGCAAATCTTTTCTGAGCGATTTTTGACATATGCAGAACATCCAATGGCTTCAAGCTGACAAAAATCCATGTTGGAAAATATAACGCCATCCAACGGCAGATTTATTTTCGATATAACATGCAGCATTTTCAAACGCACAATCTATCGTGCATTTTCACGAAAAAATGCTGATATGCATCTTAGTTCCATCTACGATGCATAAAAATATTTTATTCGCAGTTTCTTCTGACAATTCCATTTTCACTGTAGAACAAGTCTTGTAAACCATTTTTTTCCCCCTTTAAATCTTAAGAATACATTTACTCTTTTGTTTACATTTACGTCATATAATTGATCGCATTTTTAATTTAATTTAAATGAGTGTATAACCAATTATTTTCAGGGCGTACTAATTATGATATAAGAGGGAATTAAGCACGCCTGATATTTCTATTTATATATTAGCAGTATGGCAATTTATAAAATATTCCTTGATAATCAATCTTCAAAGCGAAAAAATAAATGCAACGTTAGACTCCGTTGGTGACTGTCTTCAAGAAATGAAACTAAAAGTTCATCTCAAGATGCCATGCAAGCAATGGTTTTTTTTTTTTTTTTTTAATTATTATTTTTTTAAGAAATCTTAAATGCATTTGCTCTTTTGTTTACATTTACGTCATGTATAATTGCTCTCATTTTAAGTTTAATTTAAATTACTGTATAACCAATTATTTTCAGGGCGTACTAATTATGAGATAAGAAGGAATTAAGCACGCCTGATATTTCTATTTATATATTAGCAGTCTGACAATTTATAAAATATTCCTTGTTACCCTATCATTAAAGGGAAAAAATAAATGCAACGTTAGACATCGTAGGTGACGGTCTTCAAGAAATGGAACTAAAAATTCATCTCAAGATGTCTTTGCTGCATTATAAAAACTCGTGTGTCACCATTAATACACTAACAGGCATCATTAATCATTATACACTCATCATTAATCATTATGCACTCACTATTAATAATTCGCCGTTAATCCCATATGTTAATTTAATTCCCATATGTAATTTTTTTTTTCTTATTTATTGTTTGTCTGGCTCACTGAATTTATGTTGATCTACAGGGGAGGGGACATAGTTTGTTCTGCACCTAAATGGTGTTGAAATAAATTTTTGATCCCAGTACCCAGTAAATTACAGTTCCATTGCTGCTACGTCAAAAAGTAATGTCCGAGTCGTGTCCTTAGTAATAACATGCACATTGGGGCTGAGGTTGGAATCTGTTGCTAGGATTAGTTGCAGTCCCTGCTTTCAGAAGCTTGGAGACCACATTGCGATTGCTGCAAACGTGTGTAAAGTGTATATTATCTATTGCCAGGCTGTCTGGTGTGTGTTTTCCGGAATTTTTCCACATACGTCAGACAATCTCCTACCCGTGGGTTACTCGTGGTATACATAAGTAGATCACAAGACCAATGTTCAAGAAAGAAAGAAAAAGTAATAACAAAAAGAGTTTCATTCCATATTAACAAAATTTGTTCAAATAAAATTAATGCATAATTTTCTTTATTTTTCATCTTTAATCAAATCTTTTAACTAACACTTCACCCCACCAAGACCATTTAGCGTCTTAAACGAGGACAGATTATAAATTATCAGTTAAAAGAAAATAGAGCAATCTCTTCGAAAATGCTTAACGGGTCGTTAGTGAGAACCGATATAATAAATTAAGCAATTTCCCGAAGAGAATTATGACGCATATAAGGAAGCGCTCGAAAATTTCCTATACAAAACCACGATTGATTTATGCGTGCACCGATTTAAAAAAAAAATGGCAATCTTCCATTTCAAAAATGTAAAGATGTTTTTAAATTTATGGAGATAAATACAATTTACGAAGCTTCAGCGAAACAGGATAACTCGTTAACACGCTGCAAATACTCAATTCTAATCTAGGCTGAGAATCATCAATAAATATTCATTCTTTCCAACACACCCTTAAATTTCAAGCCAAGAACCCAATGCTTTTAAATTGGACTTTTGGAATGATGATTCAAGAGCAGAAAATGTCGAGCACTGGTTTAGTCTTAACTATTTGCTTACTGGTGGATAAATATTAATTAGAACGTATTGTCTGGTGTGTAGAGGACTGGAGATTTTTGAGAAACTTGTTTATTATGATATTTATTAGTTGTTTTATTAGCTTTTAATGATTTTTTTTGATGTTAAGGGAAATCAAATCTCTTGCCATGTTCTGTTTCTGGATATGTATACGAAAGTTGCTGTAAATAATTGATGTTATATAATTTCTTCTTTGATATGATAATTTGAATTGATAAAGTAATAATCATTCTGATATTTCAATATAAGTGACAGGTACCCAAAAGTGATATGATGCTGTAAATAATTGATAATTTTATCTTTGATATAATAATTTAAATTGTTATTAACATAACGGTGATTTTGATTTGAATTGATCAAGTAATACAATTCTGATATTTCTATATAAGTGACAGGTAGCCAAAAGTGATATGATGTTGTTGTTAGTATGATAATTATGCATTTTGGCAGGAATAAAATTTGTTTTATACTTTATACTCTTTATTAATGATGTATTTTAAAATTTTGTCGAAAAAATTGCACTTCTGAAGTGAATGTATATTCATTATTGTTAATTTATTTAATCCAAAGTTGTAAAACATTTAAAAAAATGTTTAGATTTTAAAACTGATAAATATTTCTGGTGGTAGATTTTTAGAAAATTTATTCAAAATTTATATATATAGCGTATACTTTGTGAATAAATGTTTTATGTCCTTTAATTAACTAATATTATTTATATATAATGAGTTTTGTAATAAACGCGAGATACAAAAAATGAAAAAAAAAAAATTTAAAAATTTGTTTTTCTCAAAACATCAATTGTTAACATTGTCCTTGAACCTCATTCCTGTAAAAGATATGGCTACAATGTTTCTTTTTGGTGGTAAACAAGATTTATATTTAAGATATCTTTCTTTCTAGGCATTGCCTAACCAGCCATCTAAACAGTCTCGTCTGTCTTATCACTGCAATTGATATGATGCTGTAGCGATAAACGTGGAACCGAAGCTCTAATGAAAACATTTTATGCTCTTTAATATCTTATAAAAGTTATCATGCCTCGTTGTATTCGGTTAAACTTAATACGAGTTACCTATTTATTATCGACATGTAAGAATATCATTTATTTCGTTATAAAATTTTCCTGTGAGATGACATAACTTAATTTGAAAAGTTTTTGGGTATGAATTTCCTGATAGTTTTCATTAACGCATGGAGATGAGATTTGTTTATAAACTGTTTGGCATTAGAAACTCTGCAGAAAATATCTTATACATATATGAATAAAAATTGAAAAATAGATGTAATAGTGATATATTATTCCAGATAGTTTAAAAGAAAGAGTAGAAATTGATTTTGCTGTATTTGTATAGAAATTGATTACCTGATTAGTCTATTCTTTAATTTTATTTTTTCTCTGTTTGTGTTATAGTATATGCTACTTCGTTTAAAAATTATGTTCTTTAAAACGCTTTCTATCTGCCAATAGGCAGATAGCCTGGCCCTGGGGCTGTTGTACCAAAGAAGAAGAAACGCTTTCTATTTAAATCGCAATTGCCTTTAGTATTTCTAATATGATTGCAAATCTTTTAACTTATTTGCATTTATAATTGCAAATATTTGAATTTTATTTTTCTCTCTCTTTATGTTGTAGTATATGCTACTTTGTTTAATAATTCTGTTCTTTGAAACGCTTCCTATATGCCAATAGACAGACTGCCTTGGCCCCATGGAGCTGTTAAGCCAATGAAAAAGAAGAAACTCTTTCTATTTAAATCGCAATTGCCTTTAGTATTTCTAATATGATTACAAATATTTTACCTGGCAGTGCTAGATTTGTATTCAATTAGCATTTTTTTTTTGTGTGTGTGTGTGTGTGTGTGTGTGTGTGTGTGTACCACTGTAACGAAAAAGAAAACGGGATTTATACGTTTTTAAAATAAATTATAATTTCTTATATATATATCTATTCTCCATGCTAGATGGATCGCATCTTATATTATTTTTCTCCAAAATGCACGTGTATGCTGCTTCTCCGAATTAAACCATCAACAACCAATGTTTTTTTTAAAAAAGAAAAAAAAAGAAGATTTTCCAACAATAGATGCAGATAACTAACATACTAATCACTGTCAAAGGTTGCTGTATTTAAAAAAAAAAAAGAAATCTTTTTATTCTATGCATAATTTAAATCCATTCATGTGGAAACGATCTGGTTCTAACGTTACTTTTCTTTTTGTTTCATAGTACTCTCTTGCAGAATATCTATACTTCTTGCTAGTTGTTGGCTTCTTTTTCTCACACATACACACACCCTCAGCATTTTCACATGGCCGTGGTATAAACAAAAGAGTTGAATGTTTTCTTGGGAGCTATTTTATGATCGACTCGTGCGTGACTAACATATTACGCAGGCTACACGCTTGACATTTGAATGAGTTGGCATAGCTTCTTTCTTTTTGAAATTTGTCCTGCTAACTCATATAATATTCTAATGACGAGAGGGAAACTCAATGTGGTATATATATATATATATATATATATATATATATATTGAGTATATCGTATATATATATATATATATAAATCATAACGAAATCATATATATATATATATATGATTTCGTTATATATATATATATAACGAAATCACGGTAGTCAAAGTCGAATGGAATTTTACAGCTATAAATTGGTATAGGGAAAGAAAAAAAAGACGTAACCTAACAGTCACTTTTATTTCTATGTATCTACTTTTAAAATCCTCATAATTATTGTAATTATTTCATAACTAGTTTTCTCAACAAATTAGGCTTGCCTTGTCGCCAATCGGATTGTATACATTTACTATTACAATCGGAATGCTATGTTAGTGCTGTAATTTTAATTCTTCTGGAATATAAATACACTTTAATAATATATATTTATATTTATATATTTGTAACACAGCGTGTTGTTGGTGGCATTCATATAATATTCTACTGACTAGTGGGAAACTCAATGTGGTATATATATATATATAACGAAATCACGATAGCCATAGGCGAATGTGATTTTACAGTTAAATTGGTAAGGGGGTGGGGGATGTAACCTAGCAGTCGCTTTTATTTTGATGTAGTAGCCTTAAGGGGAGGGGGGGAGAAAGAAAAACCTTTTAAAATCCTTTCAATCATTGTAATTCATTGTGTATATATATATATAATATGTGTATTTGTATTCCTGAAGAGTTAAATTATTTATTCCCGTCATTTGGAATTCAGTTTACAAAATTTTAAATAGATTGGTTTTCAATATTTTAAGCAATATTCTTTACAGCAATGTTCTGATGAATTTATTCCTTGTTGACCTTAGAAATTTTTCGCATGATCCTGTTTGAATTCTTTAAATTGAGGAAATCTTAGATGAGCAAGAATAAAATATTTTATCCCGTCATTTGGGATTCATTTTCAATATTTTAAGCAATATTCTTTATAGCAATATATGTATATATATTTGTTACATAGCATATTGTTGGTGGCATTAGAAGGTTGTTATTGAAATGTTTGGATAAAAATTAAAAAAAAAAAATTGTAATTCTTTTTATCATTAAATAGGAAATCTCTTAATAATGGAAAATATTTTACTCATTCGTTTTCAGTAAAATTTCAATTAATTTTCATTATTAAGGAAAGAATAATATATAAATATCACCATTATAATGTATTCGTGTAGTATGTCAGCAACAAAATTACAATTCTCTCAGTACCTTTGATCTTAATAGTTTTTGATGAGTTAAATATGAACGCTGAGTACTTTTAAATGGCAAAAGTTAAAAGCTTAAAGATATACGTCAATGTCAATTTGGCAATTCGTTATTTCAATTCTTCTCGAAATTGTATAATTCTTTAAATTGAAGAAATTGTCGATGATCAAGAATAAAATATTTTATCCCATCATTTGGAATTAAGTTCCTAAAACGACAGAATTTTAAATGGATTGATTTTCAGTATTTTAAACAATATTCTTTATAGCAATGTTCTTTCAGATGCCTATTGTTCTAATGATTCATTCCTTGGTGGCCTTAGAAACTTTTTGCATGCTTCTATTTGAGTTCTTTAAATAGAAAAATTCGTAGAAATCAAGAATAAAATATTTTATCGCGTTATTTATTTTGAATTAAGTTCGTAAAGCGACAAAATTTTAAATGGATTGATTTTCAATATTTTAAGCTATGTTCTTTCAGATGCCTATTGTTCTGATGATTCATTATTTGTTGACTTTAGAAACTTTTCCCATGCTTCTGTTTCAATTCTTTAAATTGAAGTAATCGTAAATAAGCAAGTATAAAATATTTTATCCTGACATTTAATCTTAAAACTACAAAATTTTAATTGGATTGATTTTCAATATTGTTTAAGCAATGTTTTTTCAGATGCCTATTGTTCTGATGATTCATTCCTTGTTTATCTTAGATATTTTTCGCATGACTCTGTTTGAATTGAAGAAATCGTAAATAATCAAGAATAAAATAGTTTATCTAGTCATTTGGAATTAAGTTCCTAAAACTTCAAAATTTCATAAACGTCATAGCAATGTTCTTTCAGATGTCAATTGTTCTGATGATTCATTCCTTGTTGACCTTAGAAACTTTTCGCATGATTCTGTTTGAAATGGTAGAAGTTCTGGTTAATAACTAAGAACAGAGAAACCTACTCGAGTAAGATCAGTCATTCATATATCCTTTTCACCGCCCTAACACTTACTTTTTAAAAGTTTGTGTTTTTAAATCATCGACGTTAAACTTTACACTGTGATTTTCTCTTCGGTTGAAATCCCAAAGGCGGATATGAGTAAATGGAGCGATGGATCACTTGTCATTTTTCTGTGAATAGTAAGGGGAAAAAACTCTTTCGTTCCAGTTATATGCTTGCACTTGTCCTACGTGACCGTCTATGATGGTTGAACTAGAATTCCTGCTGTATCAAATATTTTCATGCTCACGACATGAAAAACCTTGTTTGAAGTAATAATCGAGTATCCTCAAGTAATTTTGTATATTTATACCCAAAGAAGAGTTTAAAATTGAGGAGCCAATAATAATGGTGCATGTAATATGTCCTTAGGTTTGTCTCTTATACCTTATCAAAATATTGGGTTAGCAAGAAAATACGTTCTGTTTTTACCATGTGCTTAAATTACTACGTTGCCACCCCAATACTTTGAAAGGATCTGAAACTATACATAATTAATGTTGATTTATACATTGACTCAACATTAACTTAAATTAAATTGCTGTCTTATTGTTTTAAGTTATCGATGCATCAACTATCTTAAAATATTTTTAATATAAATTTTAATTTAAAGATCAAAATTATTTTCCAAAAATTAATCTAACAGAACTTACAGACTCCAACAAAATTACTTGCCAATCCAATTCTATGAAGGGATCTGAAATTATAAATGATAATTAATGTTGATTTATACATGGACTCAACATCAATCATTTAAATAATTTTAATTTACATGAACTCAACATTAACTTAAATTAAATTACTGTATTATTGTTTTAAGTTATTGATGCATCAACTACTTTAAAGTACTTTTATTGCGAATTTTAATTTAAAGATCAGAATTACTTTCCAAAAAAATCTACAGACTCTAACAAAATTGTAAAAGTAACTTAACTGAATAATAAATATGAAAATTTTTAAGAATGTACTACAAGTATTAAAATTATTGGAATACAGGGTCTTTCTCGAAATGAATAAATAAGTTAAGAAAAATAAGTTTTAATTAAATTTTTGTAAAAAATTGAAAGGAATTGCAGTAAAAATATATTCCAAATCTATTTATGTTGTTACCAAAAATTATTAAAATAGCTAAATTAATTCAAAGAACATTGCTGTCCATGACATCTGTTTCTCTGAGTTAATTTAAAATCTAAGTGATTTCTAAATCTTTTAACCTTCCAACGGTTGTGCGTATGTGGGAGGTATAATAGAATTGATTTAAGTTATATATTTTTAGACCAGATGGTGTATTTTAAATAAAGAAATAATATTGAAATTTGAATAGCATTTCTTTAAATAAATTGTATTGATTATTTAAAATAATGTTTCTAAGAAATCGCTGGAATGTTAAATATGTAATAAAAATGCAAATGAGGTAGCAAAGTTTCCGAATGAAATCAATTATCAACTAATCAATAGTCAGTGACTATTTATTTCAGCTACATCATTTTCCAAGAAATCTAAACTAAAATCATCTTTTATCGAGGGATCGTTCATGGCGACTCTAGGGAACAGTTTTGTGTCAGAACCACGAAGTCTCTTTTGAGCCAATCGCTTGTTCGTCAATATTCCCTTCTGGCTCAAAGATATAAAACCACTCCAAAAGAAAAGAAACTTAAATCATTTGTAAATGCTCTTTTACTTGAGCCTCGGAACATTTAACATTCTCATCCACTGTATCCGGGCGAAAATTAACTCCAGCTTTAAAAGCCCTCTTAGCAGCCACTCCCGTGGGACAAACCCCCTACTTTGGGGATGCCCACACCAACGTGATTCTGCAGTCTGTTAATGACCCTCAGGAGGGTAAGCTGCCTTGGACAACCGGAAACCATTATGGGAGACGATCTACGGCCGGGTGGGTGCTACGTTAATGACTGTGAGCGATATGAGGCCCCGTTCATCCGAGTGTCTCTGTACCCATATTTCGACCCCAAAGATTCATCATCCCCTGTTTTGATGAATGACAAACTCAACAATCTGGTGTTGGAACAAAACAACGCTTACTGATAACGGGATACAATGTTGTTGTTCTACAACTAAAGGAATCGTTATTACTTGGGAGGGAGTGGTCTTTGAGCACATTGCATTTGAGTGTGTTGTAATCCCGCCATTCTGTGCTCCCAGCTTGATGCCGCTTTTCGGATTTGTGTTTAACGTCTGGGTCATTTGTTGACGAAGTTTGAGAGCTGTTCGTTCAGTTACAACCCGGATTTTCCTTCGAATTTCTTTCGTTTAAATAACATGAATTGGGATTAAAGGATGGCTTCAATGCACGAACTTCTGGGTCTCAAAAGGAAACATGTTGTTCTTGTCTAAAATATTTTCTGTTGAATATTTATTTTGTATAAAATTATCTCTCGTTTGGATTTTAAAATGATGTTGGTTTAAATTTATTTCTTTTTTCTTTCCTTATATGATTTTTGTTTCCTTTGCTCATTTTGATTCATCTATTTCCGTACAAGTGATTACTTAATTCACATATAGTTAAACCTGTTTTTATATGTCGCCTTTTTTGTACGGTATATAAAAAAAAAATCCACCAAGTGCATATGAGTAAAAATTAATTCAAAAAGAAAACAACAGATGTCTGTCAAAATGACATGCAAATTTTAAAAAAAATCCAACAAATGCCCACCGGATATTATATCATCCCATCACCACGAATGTTATTACATGCGATTTAGTGCTACATCGTGAGGTTTTGATTTACATATTTTCTATATGGGACTTTTTTATGCTGTGCCTATTTACCGCATATTATAAACAATTTTATAGCTACTTATGAAGTTCCACGATTTTTTTTATGCGATTTCTTTTATGTTGTCCCTATCCCCCGTACAAAAACAGGTTTGATTTTATGTTAATGTATGATAATTTCTTAACAACTATTTGTCTAAATGTTAGTCATAAGATCCTTAAAAAAAAGCTGGAAAGACAATAAAAATTTTATTTATTTATCCTTGAATGTTATGTATTCGTACTTTCGTTCCTTTCAAAAGTTCGCAGTTGTTGTCAAATTATGCACTGAAACGTCACATAACTTTGTCATCTATATTCAATAGATCCCAATAATATCTTTTTAATATAAAGTCATTAAACTGTGTATTGTATAGAGCTTTCATTAAAGATCAAAACATTTACATGATAGAGCACATTATCTTATCTGCAAAGTTATGAATAAAATAGCGGCCTTCCCTTCAAGGAGGAACATAACCTAATCCATGCCCTTTCTAATATCTGAGATGGAAAGTAAAAGCTTTGGAGGCTATTTTGGGTCACAGAACTTGACACATAACGAAGAGGAAGTTATTAGGTTGTTAGTAATTAACTTCCCTAAGGGTGTTGCTTCGTTTGACTTGCAGCAAACATGGCACCGAATACAATTCTTGATGTTTGATAATAAACTCGGAGATCACTTCGCTGTGATAATAATTTTAATTATTTAGATGTAACTTTTAATGCATTTTGAATTTCTCCAGTGAAATCCCAGTTGTAATTGCTTCAGTTCAAGGAAGAATCTTCTCTTTCTTAGTTCGGAAGATACTCCTCCTACCTTGAACTAATTTAATGTGACTTTCACTTGGCGTGACTCACCATAGCGCCGAAGAGTCATGCAGCCGAGAATTGTTTACGCGCACGAAATTGTACGTACAACTACAAATTTAATTTTCTAATGCAGTATATTTTCAGGAAGAGAATAATCATCTTTAAATTAGAACTCCTTCTAAAAGAGATGTCGGAATAAAAGGCAGCTTAACATTTGCAATAAAAATTTCTTTGAGAGAAATAGTAGATTTCCAAAACTGTCAATAATGTAACTAGATTTCAGCTAATGCACAGTGAACGGGATTTCTACGAATTTACTATTTCACATTTGATTTAATTTTTTTTTTTTATTCAATGAATAATATAGTTGTTATATTTCTATTAATTTCGGCTTTTGTTTAAATTCAGAATTCGATAGTAGAATATATATATATTTTTTTGCCTCAAATAAATGGTAAAAGTAATAAATACGAAACGCGTTGATTTAAAAGAGATGTCGGTCAAAATATACCATGTATTTATTAGTATTATACATCGGAATCGCCATGTTTCACATACGTAAGTCATAATCATTCCATTGACGAAGTTAAGGTAAAGGTTATGTTTTCAGAAAACTTTCTAGGTCTCATATTTGCGTATCGTAAGGGACAAACTCGAAAACTCTCACTAGGACAGTCTGACGTTGATACGAGATGATCCAATAGGTTGTCACAATTTCTATCCAGTCTTATCGTTACTAAAAGCCATGACCGCAACGCAATTCACTAATGGATTCTAACCTATGCCTGATCTAACCTATGATCTCTGTGCATGCTTCCTGAATTTGAGTGTGGGTACTGGGGGAAAAGAAAGGATATGCTTAACTAAAATCATAATCTGACACTGGGGGGAAAAAACACCATTTCTAAAATAATTCGAACAAAAAAATTTAAAACAAAAACAAAAAGATTATATTGGGTTTATACGATTGTCTCTTTCCTTTTAAATGCCATCAGAATAAAACCTTAGAAGCTTAAATACGAGTTCTGTATCTATAAATATAAAACAATCCCTCTTACCCTCCTTCAGACCTGTCTTGCTAAAAGATGATATAATCTAAAGAACTGTTATCAGCGTATGATTATCCATTATCTTGTCTGTGGACTGAAATGGCAAGAACTAAACCAGTCAAACTTTGTTTTCTAAATTTCATGAAATCTGTCTGGATTTCGATGGGGTTTCTTTATTTACATGCCTTCCAGGTGGGGGCTCCGTAAAACCAGAAGTAGGGGTTTAATGGGCTTCCGAATACTATAAAAATAAAGGTACCCCTCGCTCTAAGAGCAAAGGATAATATCTGGGTGATAAGGCTGTCGGGACTCTTTCCGAGAACTCTTTTGATGATGCTGACAGGGTAGTTAATGGACCCATTTGAGAAAAAGGGAAGCTCCGTCCGTTACAACTTTCCCCTGTCAGCTGCCGACCGGGGGATGGAATATGTTTTCACTTCCTATCAGTCGCCTGGGGAGGTCCAAGTTATCTCCATGGAGACGATTTTTTTTTTTTAAAGTATTACTACCCAAAAAAAAGGAAAAATAATCCCAGCAAGAGATTTTCCGGTCGTTGGATAGGACACGGAATATTATGAGGCCATACCAATCAAAACGGTGTTAACAAGGTATGCGGACCCCTGTTGATTTCGTGAAATATCCTCGGTTTTCATCCTCCACTATATTGACATCTTGTAATGGCTTTGGGGTATCGTGAAAGGAGTGGTACAGAATGTTTCTTTTTGGACAATACTTCATGGTATTCAAAAATATATTTATCACTGATATTTCATTCACACTTTTAAAATCATTCTATTATTCACTTTGTTGCTGTTAACTTTACAATGAATATAATTGTTCCTGGCGAAGAGCTCATGTTTAGAATAAATTGATATCTTCTTTATTTCCGAGTAGGGTCGTACTTGTATATTATTTTACTATAGCAAATAGATAGCATTGATTATCTTATGAATTCAACTTCCGAGTAGGATTGTGTTGTATATAATATTTAAATATGTTCATTAACTTTAAAAGATTACCAGTATTTTATTTTATTATAGCAAATAAGTTTATTTAAATTCATGAGCTGATATCATTTTTGAACATTGAATCAAATGCCAATTAAATCCAAAATTATTTTAAACATCAGTTATTTAGAAACTTTACAATAAAGCTTCTAAATAATTAAAATCTGACGCATGTAATTCTTTATTATAAAAACACTAATAATTTACATTGATATATCTTGATTAATCTTAATTTTTGACAAACCTTTTTGTGCAGGCGTTGAAGATTATCCATCTATAATTCACTTTGTTGCTATTAGCTTTACAAGGAATATATTTGTTCCTGGCGAAATGCTCATTTCGAATGCATTGATTATCTTATGAATTCAACTTTCGAGTAGGGGTATGTTGCATATAATGTTCAAAAAATTTCATTAACTTTAAAAAAATACCGGTATCTTATTTAATTATAGCAAATAAGTTTATTTAAATATTCATGAGCTGATTTGATTTTTGAATATGAATCAAATACCATTTAAATCCAAAATTACTTTAAAACATCAAGTATTTAAAATCTTCATAATAAAGCTAGCACTCACAAGTAGAATCAGACGCATATAAGTCTTTATTATAAAGCACTATTAATTTGCATTTGTATATCTTAATTAATTTAAATTATTGAATAGACTTGTGGCGCTAATTTAAATTAATAAGTTAATATCATTTTTGGATATTGAATCAAATACCAATTGAACACAGATTTACTTTAAACTTAAATTATTTAGAATCTGTATAATAAACCTGATACATACAATTAGAACCGGACACATGTAACTCTTTATTAAAAAAACACTAATTAGTTACATTGATATTCTTGATTAATCTAAATTATTGAACAGACTTTTTGTGCAGGCTTTGAATATTATTTCTTTCGATTAGTATTCTATTTTTTAAATTCTAATTAGATAACCATTTGGGTTTTTTAATCATAGTTCAATATAGTTACAAAGAATTCTTAATCCTGATTAATTAAAAATTCTTCAAGAATGTCAAATTGGTTGAAATAATAAATCTTGCATTTAATTAAACTGTCTTGAATTGCTTGTTGTAGACCAAAATTCTCTTTCAATTAACCTTTTCATTATAAAAGAGGTTTTCCAACAAATTAAAAGACATCTTATTTAAAATTCCGTAATGATAATTAGTCTTCTATTGGAATATGATAAGACAGGAACGTTCGTCTTTTTATTAATCTAACATTTAAAACAGAGATATGCAGATTTAAAAATAACTCAAATGTATGTATGTATGTATACTCATGTATATATTCGTTTTTTTACATATAATGAAAAATAATATTATATAATGCTATATAAGAAAAAGCAAAAAACTTGACGCGCGATCTTATATTAGTTTAATACGCGTTTTAGCATTTAGTTCGATTTTTGAAATAACCATGCTCAGAAATGATGAGTAAATTTGTTTTTATTTGTCACTTTTTTTTCTTCTTTTATATATATTCAATATATACAACGTATATATTCAATATATACTATGTATATATGTTTAAATATGTGTAGATCCAAACAGGCTCGTGCATTTTAATGCATATTTGTGGTAATAAATATCGTATAGATAAAATAAAAATACGTATGTAGGGATCCTGTATCCAGGCTAGCTCGTTATTGACAAAGGATATGATTTAGAGAGTTATAATATGAAAAAATATTTTTTTTCCTAACAAATTAAATGTTTACCTTTGTATTAAGCTGGATAGTGTCCATTATTTTAATCTTCAAAATTTAAAAATCATAAAAAGAAACAATTTCCAATTTTATTTTAATTAAAATGGATAAAGTGAGCTGAAAGCGAAGTATCGTCGAGCTATTGTCTATGTACTCCTGATTATTACCCCAACAAAATTAACTAAGGACCAAATTCGTTTACAATAGTATGAACAAAAACATAAACAACATTTTTAAACTTGCTTCAAAATTTAAAATTCATAAAAAGAAAAAAATACCAATTATATTTTAATTAAAATGATAAAGTGAGCTGAAAGCAAATTATCGACTGGCTACGGTCTACCTATCTCTGATCTAAAACAATAATTGTGCTACAAAATTAACCAAGGACCAAATTCGTTTACAATAGTATGTACTTCCATGTAAAACTTCCGTATCTGCAAATTCACGCCCTTAATAAGTTAAATAAAATAATTGTTTGTTCCATTAATAAAAACATCAACGTTGTACAATGTCTAATCTCCAAAGTTAATTATACTCTTACCTCTTTATAATCACTAGCCATCAAGCTAATGTTTAATTTCATTTGCATTGTCTTTAACAATACTGGGCGATAGAAAAGATCGTTTTGTTACTTGCACAGTTGCAAAATACACTTTTCTATAACAAATGCATTGTTTTTCCCAAGCAATCAGGGTGTTGTCATCTTTGGATTTAGGACAGTTTCATGCGTACTTGTCTCAAGCAGGAAAAAATTAAATATATTATGCTAAAGATTTGGGATTGCTCAGTTTTGCAATGGATACAGGCATATATATATTTGTCATCCTGAAAAATTATGATTTATTATTATTTGCATGTGTCTCTAATTATCCTGATGTCCAAGTCTGTGGGTCTAATTATGTTGATGAACACTACAAATAGTGACGGTATAAAATTTTAAAAAAAGAAGAAAGAAAAAAAAGCTCCAAAATGTTAAAATATAATATGACAAAATAACAATAGGCATAGAACAAAAAAAAAAATGAATGGATATTTAACGGATAAAGTCATCGTCAGTCAATTGGAAAGAGTCATATGACGGATAGAATCGTAATAATATGGTAGGAGTACAAAGAAAAATGAAAAGTAATTGCGAGTTTTGAAATCGGAAAATCAAGCGTACAAGCACTTGGAAAAGAATAACAATTATACTAATGTAAAAAATAACTTAAAAAACTAAGTGTTTAAAAGTTTTGTTGTAAGTTATGGTATTATATTGATTAAACTGTACCATGCGTGTTTTCAAAGAACAATTTTTAATTAAAGGCATTTAAAATAAAGCCAATTATTTTTACCTAGTTACATAAAGGAGGTGGAAGTATTTAGTCTATGTGATTTATTATTTTTATTTGTTTATCTGTTTTTTTATTTGTTTACCAATTGTGTATTGTTTTGAAAAGCATTATTTACTGAACATCATGTAAATAAGTTTAAAAGCAATCTACTTTCATTTAGCCGTAGTAACGATATAGACAAGATCATTTATATTTGCAAGTCTGCCATTCAATTCCAAAATTCTCAAATAAGCATTAACATTTTTGTTAAGTTGCCAATTGATAACTGATCATATCTGATGAATTAACTAAATATCACAAATCAAGCAATAATTTTTTTTTCCAATACCTACAAAATCCCCTTAACAAAAGTGATTCCTGCAGACATCGTACCTTGTCCAGTTACAGGGCGATCTACTATAAAATATGAATTTTAATGTCCGCTTTTGTTATAGGTCAATTATGTGACATTATGTAAGGGCTACCGAAAAATATTTCAGTTATAATTAATAAAATAAAGATTTATAAGATAAAAATAAATATCAAAAAGGTATTTTTCACCCTTCTGAACACCAAACTCAAAAAACAGAGAAAGCAGATAAAATTCTATATTGAGGTTATAAAATTCGGGAAATTCACAGAAATAGAAATAGCATTGTTATAAAAATAAAAGTAAATCAAAATTTTCTTCGATCGTCTTATCAAGATAAATCTTGTAAAAAGGGAACTAAATTTTTTTCTAATTCATGTAAAAATAGAATTGAGTATATCAATATTTTTTATTCAGCATGCTACAAGACTATTTTTAGAAATGAAATTGATAATAAAACAAATGAGATGTATGAAATGATGAGATTCCCACGGAATTGGTTAGTAATCATGCAAGTATGTTGTTTTTAAGTACAATTATATTATGTAGGATAGAAATATAATTGTAGGGATGCTATTATGCTTTACTTTTCTATTGTTCAAATCTTCTTTTGTTTAATATTATGTACGAAAGTAAACGCAGTGCCCCTAAATTATTTTTCAAATTGCCTCCTGTCCCGTCTACTTTGAAATTATTGTTAGTTTCGACTATTGTTTTGTAAATCACTGTAATGTATTGTAGTGTGTAGTTTTCTTTTGCTTTTTGACACTTTTAAAGCGGATGACAGAAATTCACATCAATTGTAGAGATTGCGACCATTACCGAATATAGTAACCATTTGGTTTTTTTTTTTTTTTTTTTAATATTTTTATTTTATTATTATTGTTTGGTACTTTTTATTAAATATTTACAAAAATATACGGGAATTTAGGCTTTATACTTTACACTGCATACCAATACAATACCTTCTTCAATGTGTTAATAAACTTGATTAATGCAAAGATTAATTGATCTTGGTTTATGTTCCAAATTATTTATTTTCTACATCAAAAACCGTTTTTGTTAATATCTGTAAAAATAATAATCCCTGTAAAAAAGCATTTTATTCATTACAAGAAAAAAAAAAAAAAAAAAAAGGATACGACGAAGTAGACGAAATAAGGATGATTATTCAAAAAATCATCTTACTTTTTCTGTTTAATAAAATTTTCTTATTCAAATACTAATTGATATTAATTTATACAGCAAATTAAAAGAAATATTTTTACACCAGAAACCATTTTTTTTTTAATGTCCGTAAAAATTAATGTACGTGAAAATGTTTTTTTAGTGTATCTCATCTATGATGAAGAGAAAATGTCAAAATGAAGATCATAATACTGAATTATTATTTATTTTGCTCAAATACTTGTTAGAACTGGTTTATAATTCAGAAAAATAATAATAAATAAATTAGGAAGCATTTTAATTAAATATCTGTAAAAATTAATCACCATAAAAAAATGCTTTTAATAGTGTATCCTATTCCATTCTGTTATATAAGAGAAAGGATACGGCGTAACATCCGAAAAGGCTGATAATGTAATTCTGCAATCATCTTGCATTCGCATCGAAAGATAGCTAACCTTACCAAATGCTTTTACCAGTTTATATTGCAAATAAATAAATAAATCAGAAAACATTTTAATTAAATATCTGTAGAAATTAATGTCCATAAAAAATACTTTTTAATAGTGTATCCTATCCTATCTTATTCTATTATATTATATAAGAGAAAGGATACGGCATAACATTCGAAAAGGATTTTCAGAAATATCATTATCGCATCTTATCGCTTCCATTCGCATCGAAAGCTAACCTAACCGAATGCTTGGTACCAGTTTATATTTAAAAATAATGATGATAGATCAGAAAATATTTTAATTAAACATCTGTAGAAATTTATTTCCATAAAAAATACTACCTTATTCTATTATATAAGAGAAAGGATACGGCGTAGCGTCCGATAAGAGTGATAATGATAATTCTGAAAATCATCTTCCATTCGCATCGAAAGATAACCTAACTGATAGCTTGTAATCGTCTAGATTATAACTTGCAAATAACAGCTCTGAAAGGGAGCTTCAGGCATCGGATCCAGTGATGTCAAGACTGCCACGAAATGACAATTTCTGGCAACCAACTTCTGACCGGAGCGTAATTAAATTTCGGAGCGTTTTAACATTAATACCTGCCCACCCTTTGTGGCATCGGAATGCAAAGGCGGGGGAGTAGGATGGCGCCACGAATTTCGGAAACAGGGTCTTCGAGAAACGAGCTCGCTTGTTGGAAATTTGTGGTGGCACGCAATGAGTCAGACAGCCCACGGGGCACGATTCGTGGCAGATCGCAAATAATGATCGCCCCTCTTTACGCAGATGCATTTCTCGAATTATCCGCTTTGGAGAGAGCAGTAAAGATTCATTCGCGTTACACGTTTGATGGACATTCTCTGATGATTTCGCTTGCCACAGATTTCAATTAAAAGGTGTTAAATGCTGTTTCAGACTGATGTGTTCCTTCTCGGATTCTTAATAAAATTGTATGCGGTGTTGTTCACGCATGAATGCGAGTACTAAATGGCAATTAATTGTTCTTATTTTTGACCTAATTTTATCAGTATTTTTCAAAGTTATCAGTGGTGCATTATTTTACTAAATAATCGAATTTTGTATTCGTATCGTGATAAATATGCTCTGAGATATGCTTTTTTTAACTATTAAATATATATTATCTAAATCGGGGTCCAGTTGTAGTGGGAAAGAGGGCAAAGGTTCGATTTCTGCTGAGGGCGTGCGTTATAATAACTGATTTGAACAATTACCAGACTTAAGTGTCTCACGATGACAGTAACTGCATGTCGATGTAAAACACTTTTATGTACTAGTTTCGATTTGTCGGATGTTACTCCAACTAAATACTCGCCCATTTCCTCTTGTGGATATACTGCAGCAGCCTCCTTTTCCGATAGCGGCCTGATGGTCAATTCTCTAGCGCTCTGGCCTTTGGTACCACAGACTTCAGGTTCGAATCGTAGCGATGGGATGGATGTTTGTTAGTGGTTCGGAACCCACGTTAAACTGAAGATCCCGGTCTAATTAGATTGCACAAAAGGACTGTAGAGCGATAAACCAAACCAAATCCTTCTCCGATAATGTAGCCTGAATAGTACCAAATCTACAATTACTCTGTGTCCATGGTGAATGACGAAATTTAGAATTGCCCGACATTATATATCTTGTCTGCTGTAATTAACCCTATAACTGACGATACAAAATTTTCGTATTGATATGCAATTCTTCTAACTTTAATCCAACCAGCATGCCGGGCTCATGCCCAGTGTTAAGCTATAGTAGGGAAGTTTAAGGTTCGAATCTACTGGTGGCTTCCATTATAGTAACTGCTTTCAGATAGGGTGAATCACGACTGTGATACCATATATAAATATCTCGCATCGACAATCAGATTACCTGGTAGGAGTTTGCCGGTTTTTTGTTGGGAAAATGCAGCAGAATGTCATGGTGTTGAGTATTAAGAATCACAATATTTAATTAATTTAAGAAAGTAAATTTTTTATTATATATATGAAATAAAATAAAAGGTAAAATTTACAAGAACCATATTTTGGTTTTAACTTAAAATATGATTAAATCCCGTTGCCTCCAACCAGCTAGACAGCCCTCTCTTCCAATTCTTTCTCCCTCTATCCCACGCACTGCATGCGCTTTATCCGTGCCCCAAATCATATGCTTTCACCATATTACGTTGGACTCGGATGTAAATAAAAGCTTAGAAAAATTTGCATAAATAAAAGATTAGAACTAACTTGCCAACAGTTTTCTTTCATACGATGCTCAAATACACGGCAGTTGCCCTTAAATGATCTAAAAAGCCATGTCCGTCTTTCAACGCCTCTGTAGACTTTTTTAGTATATATACGTGAGATATGAGGCCCAGCGATGATTTAAAAAAAATATGCAACACGTTTGACAAATGTAGTATAATTTATATAAAAAAAATGTTGTAATAAGTGCATAAGATTGATTTCAAAAAAAAAAAAATTACAGTAGTTTGTAACTGATCGATATCGGTTTTTCCTTTCTTCTAAATGGAAATTATACTAACATTTTATAAAACTTTATTTAAAAAATAAATCATAAATCTCATGCGATTTTTCCCTTCTTCTAATTAATCTAACAATTAATTACATTTATTTGTGAGACTTAATAAAAAATAAATCATAAATCACATACAATGCACAATTGCACAACAGTTACCCCTAAACGATCTAAAAAGCCATGTATATCTTTCATCGTCTCTGTGGACATACGTGAGACAAAAATTTCCAGTAGTTTGTAATTGGCCAATCTCGATTTTTCCTTTATACTAAATGGAAATTATGCAATTAACTTTTTAAAAAACATTTATTTATGATACATAATAATAAGGAAAAAAACTCTGAAATACAATACAAAATCCAGTCAGTTAAAATTCATTTGCTTGACTTCCACCTTTCAGTTCAGTTTCTTTAGTAAACAAAATTGTTTCGATTTCAGTGAACTTCCAAACAACCATATTTTATTTGCTCTTGAATATTTCAAAGGCTATAAATTAGTTAAACTGCGCATGTAACCCGATTCATTTTCTGCCTCGTTATATACGACCTCATTATTTTAGCTTGTTTCTCCCCATTTGAAACATGTCGTCTTTTATTGAGCATATTGCCCGATATTAGGTGCAACTCTGGCTGCAAACGGCGGACCCATTTTACCCCGAAGCTACAACCATAAATTTGCTCATCCGCTCTGAATAGTATTTTACAGAGGCTATTAGAATTGCTAAATGTATGCCCACTGCCGTGAGTTTTGACTTCACAATCGATAGAGCTCTTTGCAAATCCATGGATTTCAATTGCCCAAGGATTCATCCTATCATAAAACACTTGGTTACCAATATAACTGCATTTTATGTTTGTATTCTGGCACAAGGTCATTTTCGAACTGAATTCAGACTAGCAATCTCATCAGCAATTGTTTAATTCTCTGATATTAAATCCATTACAATTATTACTGTGCCTTATTGTTGGGGTAGGATGCATTATTCGTTGGAAAATCAAAATATAAAATAAGTTATATTAATTATTTATTTCTACACACATCGTCAGAAATAAAGCATTTTGTATAACAGATTCTTATATCTCATACTTGCTTAAGAAATAAAAAAATATATATTTTCTTTATTTTACTGTTAAAGCAATGAGTAATATTTTTCAATCATAATTTAAGAAGTTTAATGTTTTGCAAGGAAAAAAACTGTTCATATAAATTTACTTAGATGGTTGAATAGATCTATAGCACTTTTTAATAGAAATATATATTTATTAAGTTTTATTGGATAGAAGTATTTTTATTTTAATTTGTTTGGTAGTTTGATCTACTCTTTTGCTTTATCCAATTATTAATGTGTTATTTGCTTATTTATATAAATTCATCATTAAATATAATTTGTTTTTCATCTTTGATTGTTAAATAAATAGAAAGTTCTTGTCTTTATAGGAAAGTATTTGATTCATAAACCGTGTTGAAATATAAAGTGGAGATGCAAGTTCGCCGTCGTATCAAGTCGTCAATCTCCTCTCTTCTCCTGCTCTTCCTTTTCGTCCCTCCAATGGTCATGTCCCAACTTGACCTTGAGGACGAGAACTTTGCTGTATTTGAGGATCCAATGACAGAAAAGTTCAATCATTTGACTGTTCACGACTATACTGAAAAAGTGTATATCGGTGCTGTCAACAGAATCTATCAACTTTCACGAGATCTCAAACTAGAAGCTATTGCAGTCATGGGTCCTCAGGAGGATAGTCCTAAGTGTCCTGTGACTAGAATATGTCCCAACGAAGCGAAACGGCCTACCGAGTATCACAATAAAGCTCTGGTCATCGACTATCCCCAAAGTCGTTTGATTGCTTGTGGAAGTCTTTTTCAAGGTATCTGCACTGTGCATAATCTAAATGACGTTACAAATTTTGTGACCCCTGCCAATGAATCAGTTGTGGCCAACAATTCCACGGCTTCAACCGTGGCTTTTATAGCTCAAGGACCAAAGAGCTTACCACGGATGCATGTTCTTTATGTTGGCGTGTCGTATACTGGCAATGGGCCTTATCGATCCGATGTCCCTGCTGTGAGCAGTAGAAGCTTAGATCCAAATAACATGTTTGCCATTGCCCATACTGGTGTGACTACAGGTACCAAAGTGATGGTTAACAGTATGTCTAGGGAAATCTATCCAATCACTTATGTCTATGGCTTCAGCTCTAAGGGCTTCTCTTACTTCGTAACCGTACAGAAAAAATTCACTGATCCACCAAAACCATTCATATCAAAACTTATTCGAATTTGCCATGAAGATGTACATTATTATTCATACACTGAAGTACCACTGGTATGTCGTGCTCCAGATGGGACCGATTACAACTTGGCACAGGCTGCTTATGTTGGTAGACCTGGATCTGAACTGGCTGTTTCTTTGGGTATTGCAGCTCAAGATGATGTTCTTTTCGTTGTATTTGCCAAGTCAAAGGACGAATCTGATATATACAACAAGCCTAGTCCAAACTCTGCTCTATGTGTTTATGCTTTGTCAGCTGTGCATAGGAAGTTTACGCAGAATATCCAACACTGCTTCAATGGGTTTGGGGATAGAGGTCTCGATTTCATCAATCCCAGTCAGAACTGCATGGTCACGGTAAGTGATATTTTTTCTATCAATTTAACTAAAAATTTCTCGATATTTAAGTGCAGCAAATATTTTAATGTTAAAATTCCATTGAAAATTTTTAATTGTTATTGAAATATTTGCTATTATTACATAAGATTTGCCTCTTGTTAGAATTAGAACAAGTCTAAGCATACTTTTTAAGATATGAAATTCATTATATCTACAGATTTTGAAAGTATTTTTTTTTCAAATTTATACTCCATTAAAAAAGAAAAACGTGTTTCTAGATGTTTCCAATTTAGGAGGTTTAAATATTTACCTAGAATGACGTTTAATACTCACACTGAGAACGGATTTCGATGAAAAATGGTTCTAGCATCCATGTGTTTGGGTCTTTTAATCGGTTTATTGATATTTTCGGCATGATTTCCGTAAGATTCTGCTAGGCGACGATCTGTTTATGATGTACATAAATGTCGTTTCATAAAAATGCAAAATAGATAATGCCACAATAATACTTTTTTGAGAAAGGGCAGGTGAAAATTTCTGAAATATCCAGATGTTGTGCGTCGATTTATCTCGAGCTTTATTAAAAAGGTTTGCCATTTTTTCGACTCTTGTTACAAAGCCACGCAAGCGCCAAAGTCTTCTTCTCAAGACACGCGACCGCCACACTGGAAGGGTTACTAAATTTACCAAGATTTCTTTTTTTCCAAAGAATAAAGCATATTTCGTTTCAATTCAAAAGAAAACTTGTCCCATTTTCAATTAAAATTGGAATAAAATTCAACTACAATTGGAATGAAATAATTATTTTTTAAAAAAAGAAACTTTCTCATCTTCTTAATGATATTTTCAAAATTTTTTTTTTTTTTTTTAACGTGAAGATGATTTTTTCATATCTTAAATCAGTTTTGTTTAAACAAAATTTCAAAAAAGATTGAAAGGTACTTTTGTAAAACAGCGTATTATTAACGAAATTAGATTAATTTCTGGTAATTAAAGAGCACTCTCTGTAAGTTATGCGTTTCGTAATAGTTTTATTAAGGAACAATTATATTAAAAAATATCTAAAAGTATCAAAATGTAAGATTATCAACATATATTTCGTAATATATGATATATTAAATCAAAATTTTCAAAATTAATAAAGTTTAATTTCGTAAGAATGGAGGTGATTTTGGATAAAAAAATTCAGTAATATATACCCCTTCTTTTTGTTAAAAAAAAAAAAAAAAGAAGAAGAAGAAAATTGCTGAAATTGAATACAGTATGTTTGTCTACTGCTATTTTCAATTTACTTTCTGTCGTATTTAATTTTTAATATAGTTTCTGCCGTACACAGAGTATAACCCTCTCTATTGAAGTATTATTAAATAAAATTCCTTTGTAACCAATGTTTATGTTGATATGAGACAAAAAAATATTTAAAATGCAAATTTCAACTTACGATATTGTATTCGATACCCACCAGTAAACATTATGTCAAATAGGAGATTTGATTATATATTTGGGAAAAGAAAGAAAAAAATAAGAAATTGTTTTTTCATGTTTCCCCAAAACTTGACAACAGACGAGTAACATACCCACTTCTAAAATAGTATCAGTGGCGATTTTTATCTATGTAGCCTTTATCAGTATCTAAAATTAAATTTCCCCGCCACTCAGAAGCAATTACATAACGCTTATAGAAAAGAAGAAAAATCCAGCGTAACAAGTTTGTAAATATTTGGACATTTTCACGTAACGATGAAAATCTTTCAGAGTTCAGCGTTATTAGGCGATATTGTTCACGATTTGGCAACCTCTTTCGAAAAGTATCTTCTCTCTCGGCAGCGTCCCCAATTGAATGGGTAACGCATTCATCGATCATGATAAAAAAATAAAAGATCGAAAGAAAAGTGTTCCGCAAAAGACGATGCGCGGAAGAAAAATTTTAAATAAATTGTTCTTCGACATTATTTTATTTGCTTTAGACTCTCTTGATTCCGTACGCGAGGAGAGGTTGCTTTATTTTATTTCGTATAAAAGATATTTACCTTCCTTCTTGAATTTAAAAAACAAGAAAAAGTTCTAACCCAGAACCATTGAATTTTTTTTTCTTTCTTTTTTAAAACTTGTTTTTAATCTCGGCTCATTTTATTTGAGTGATTCCTTGGTATATTATTTGTTTATGACAGCGACTAATATTTTATTCATTATTATTATTATTATTTTTTTTTAATTTTACGATGTAATTTAAAATTCAACTTCGTAAGAAAAGTATTTTGAAAAACTTTTAATATGTTTGCAGTAAGTTCTGGATACAAAATATTCAAACAAGGTGATCGATTTTTTAGTTTTGGAACACATTTATCGAGTTATAAATACATTATTAATTTCTTACGAAATCCGAAATGCTGTAAATTTATTAATAAAATTTTTTTTTTTTTTTTTTTTTGTTACGGTATAGTATTGTATGTTTCAATAATGCTTCATTATTTCTTTCAGTTTCAAAATTTTTATTGTTATTATTTTTTAACCTTTGCTGTATTTTTCTTCACTTTAAAAATATTAAATAAACATAAAGAAGCATTAGAAACCAAGTTATGCTATATATAAAATAATAAAAAATAAATAATAATAATAATACTGGTTACCCATAAAATTTAGAGTTTATGTAAGAACAAAACGCATAACAGCAATCTTAAAAACTAAAAAACAATAGATTTTCTTTTCTTGAAAAATTTTATTTTCATTTTGAAATAGCATTGTCTTTGCTTTTACCAGAAGATCTTTTAGAACAGTTTTAAGTTATTTAATTATATAATTTTTAGCTAGTGAAAGAAATTTTTAAAAAATATCCAGTAAGAAACGTTGAAAGTGATCAAGGACAAAAAATTGATGTAGGAAACGAAAATATCTGCTCTCGAAAAAATACCCATAATTTTATGGGTACTACATAATAAAACACATTTTCAAATTTCAAGCATTGTATTTTTATACAAAAATATAAATTTTAAAAAACGTGAGAAATATAAATATTTTTACTAATATCTATATTGTTAAAAACTGATTGAGAAGATTTGCAATAGAAATTTCACGAAATGGTAAGTTATTAATTTTAACAGACCACCTCTGTAAAAAATAAAACAGGCAAAAGTTAGTTAATTAATCAAGTCAATATCTTTTAATATAAATTGAACTTAAGAGTCAATTTGAATTTAAATAATTACTTAATGCATTACTCAAATCGGCAAGTCTGAGGCGATATATGACTACTTCCAAGATAAAATCAGTTCATGCAATCTACGAGTTACTATTGTCTATGAAGTTGTTCCACTGGATCTCCCTTCACCTTGGCAAGGTTGTGGGAATCTGTACTGTAATCAGCAAAAACGATGAGAGGACATTCACCAAAATTACGACGTCCTCGAATGGTGTCTCCAACTGAAGAAGATCAGACAAGACGCTGCTTCAGCTTATTAGCTCTTGTTCCATCGGATGCTGACCTTCAGAAGCACTTCCGGCCTTTGTGACCAAAAGTGTTGTCTCTGTCTCTGCCTGGCATTGCGAATTCCTTCGGCGTGGGAAACCCTGTCGAGAAAAACCGACATCCAAATAACGTTCTGTTTTCTTTATAACTCATAGGGTTAGTTTTCCCCTCTCTCGGGTATAAAATTACCCGGGTAGTCTCCCATCCAGCTCGAGTTATAGCTCTCTGGAGAGACCTGCTGGAAATGGGTGAAATAACGTGCTTTCCAAAAGATGGCTAGGCTATTGTGTCGGACAGCATTATGTTTCGCGATGGAAGACTTTTATTCAGTTTTATAGCCCTGACGGTGATGTGAGTTCGCGGTGGCCAACTTTTATGTGCCTAGAAGCGAGACATCTGTATCATGAAACTGACAAACACATCGGCTGGAAAGGGGTCTTTCATTTTGGAGCATGTGTAGTAAGTCGGAATAGTAATTTCTTTCTAAAGAAAGTCGAGTTCATATTTTTTGAGTCAAAATTTTCAAATCATGAGCACCTTATGATTAATGCATGCTGCTTTTTCTTTTGGAGGTTGCGGAATTTTGGGATTGTTCCCTCTTTTCTGTTTCTAATCGATCCATGTTGGGTTTCGTAGAATATCTTGAGAAGGTTAGAAGATTTAAAAAATTTAGCTTACAATACAAGAGTACAATAGTTATTTGCACTAATTTTTTGACATTTTGAAAATTTGTGAACAAAATGGTTAGATGGTTATAAGATTTGAAAAATTGGTGCATCTTCTAAAAAAGATGGTTAATTAAATAAAGAATCTTCTAAAAAGATGGTTAGAAGATTTAAAAAATTAACGTACAATACAAAAGATAGTTAATTGCACTAATTTATTTTTGACGTTTCCAAAATTTATAAACAAAATTTAAACTTCAAATAGCTATCGAGGCAAATAATTATATGTTTCTTAAAATCACTGTTACGTATGACATTAATTGTATGAATACCATAAGAATAAATTATGATAATTATCAGTTAGCGTGTAACGTTGTATAGAGAACAATAGATAATAGTAAAGGGATTTATTATTGTTTTTTTAATAATGAAATTAAATTTTAAAAGGTATTTAACGTAAAGGTACAAAAAAGTACTTCATTTGCGTTTGATGTAAACATTTGAAAAACACATGAAATTGAATCCTACACCATTTTAAAAATTCCACTACATACAATTAATGACAATTTTTTTTCTTTAGATAAGCTATCGCAATAGGTGAAAGAAGTTCATTTCGAACTGTTTATCATTCATTTGGATTTGGTTTGAGACAAACGTGTCATCAACACCTTGTACAACGATGAAAATGGAAGACTATATAAATATGATAAGCTCGGTAATTTATCAGATGCGGTACCCTCTTAATCCCAGTTAGCTTATCTTTTTCTGATTTGATGGATGATGGCTCAGTCATATTACAAATGCTATGACCTCTTCTAAGTGCAATGTTCCGAAACTGTTTAGAATAAATATTATGAAATAACGTAGAAGAAAAAAGTTTTTTGATAAGTCTGCTTTATTATTCCTACTTAAAGGCGTGTAATTCGAAAGTGATACTAACTATCTTTTTTCTTCTTCCTCTAAGTTGAAATAGCTTATATTTTAATGGTTGAATTTATACTTGGACGTTTGTCACTAAATTGTTAATCTGGTTGGTTTGTCACTAAATGGTTAATCTAGTTTTAATTCCTTAATTGATCAGTATTATTAGATAGACTTATTTAAAACTTTGTATACTGCTAAAATTTAAATTTTTAAAATTCGCGTTAATGTATATATTGTTCCTGATGGTTGGAAAAAATATCGAAATAGAATGAATGGAAAAGTACCGTATATGTTGGAAAACATAAGCGGTATTTTTTAATAACATTTTTCATTATAGTATTGTTCTAGGAAACAAAAGGTAGATTAAAACTTTTCGTAATATTATCATTTGAATTAAACTTAACTAAATTGACTATAATAATTATTGAACATTGAAATATTTCCTTCTGAAATGTATAACGAACTTATGATGTTATTCGCAGAACAAATGTGCTATCATGAGCAAACTGCTTAGCAATGCTAATTAAATTTCATCATTGCTTAAGATAGCTCCATTTTATTACTATGAATTTGCTTTTATAGTTAATCTAACTGATGACCAACCTACACAACTGACGTTTAACCTTTTCCCATCCTTCTTATATATCAGTAACATACCTTTATAGGAAACAGCATAGTTGTAATTAAATTTTATAGCATCTTCATAATCTTCTTTGAGGTGAATAAAAAAAGGCTTTATGTACATATTATGCAAAAAGCATAGCAGGTGTAAATGGGTACAGTGTTCTTCTATATTAAAAGCTTCTAACCGTTCTATGCGTGAAAAAAAGTGTATATGAGCCTAATGTATGTAAATGTGATTAATATAAATGTTACACAGCTTAAGCTTTTCTTTTAATTGCCGATTATGGCATATCCATTAAATTGATTAAACATCTCCTTTGTGATAAGTTGCGATTTATTATTAATAATTTATTTTGAGCCCCGTTCAAAAAGCCTACGGAGAGGCAACCGTTAAAAAGCTTTTAAGCACATTATTCTCATTTTCTTTCCAAAATTGTATTTTCCTAACACGGCTTCCCCCAAGCTGTCTTTAATTGTGTCACTAAATTAGAAAGCGCCTTGAAAGCTTGTCTAGTGAATTTCTTCTTCCTTTTTTTTTTTTTTTTTTTAATTTTCTTATTTTCCTTCTTACTTATTTTATTCCAGTACTTTTTAATTTTTCCAGCCTTAAAATTAGAAAAGGGGTGCTAAATGCTCCTGATTAAAAAAAGAAAAAGAAAAACTTTTCTAAAGTCGTCTTTAATATGTATTTTTTTTAGCAGCTTTTCGGAAAAATTTTGGTGGTTCTTCCAACTTTCCATAGTTTTTTTTGTGCAAAAAAAAATGGCACCTTTCTTCAATATTGATAAAAATCCATCTCTTCCGAAAGTATCCCTCAATATCTTCTGCTGCAACCTGAGGTATATTTTTAATGCTACTCACAAAAACCCGGTGCTGCTCATTTCACCGTCATCACCATCAGCTTGGGGCTTGAGGGCTATTTACTTTAAATAAATAGCACTAAAGGGGTATTAGCTGTGTGCGTAGCCGGGCAAATCACTCGTTCAATCTTAACATACACCATTTGTGGAGTTAGGGCGCCAGGTGGCGTTGGGTTCTTTGATTCCCTTAATAAGATAGAAGAATGAGTGGACCCCAAAAAAAGTACGCTGTAAGAATCGTTTTCTTCTGCAGAGTTTCACCCAAGATGTGATCAAAGGAAATTGCTTTTACTTCTTCCCAAGTTACTAGATTAAAGGAGAGAAGAAAAGCTACTGAATCGATAATATTCGCATTTTTTTCTTTTCTTTTTTTAAGGTACGGAACTTCATCTCTTTCTGCGCTTCGTTTTAATTCTTCTCCTTTTTTTTTTCTTTCTTTCTCTCCTTCCTCTGGTCCTCCTTTTATTTTTTTTTTCTGTCTTCAAGTCCTGTTTTTGAGGCCCTCAACTCTCCCGTCTTTTTCAGTCCTGTCCAATTTTCCCAAGATTCGAACTGGATAGGATTTTCCAACTGTGATTAATTTCTGCCGAAGGTTTTGAGCTCATTTTCACACTGAGATGGATAGATCTATCTCTTTCTTTCTCAAGAAAAGGGGGCTTTAAGACAAAGTTTTCTAAAAAGAAATCCTCAATCCCCCCCTTACCCTCCAGGTAGATTAGCGCTGACAGGATTTCTTGCCGTCTGCTTTTAGGAGCTTGGGTAATAATTTCTTGCTCTCAATGACAGAGCTTACAGATAACTACCATTTTTCAGTACCCAGCTGAACTTTTTAAAAAATGCAGAGAGATTGGTTTGAAACCATTTTCTCATTCGGTCTTTATCTGAGTTTTTTTTACAAAGATAAATTTGATAGGTTTTTTTTTTAGGTCTGAGTCATAGGAACAACTCGAATTACGTACTTATTCTATGCTGCTGCCAAGATATTTCTGATGAAAGAAATACTTTTTCTATTCATCCCCAAAGTGTTTCTTTTTTAAAGCTGTTATAAATTAGACACTGTGGTATATTGTGCTTTGTGATATGTATCACTTTTTCTTTTTTTTTTTAGTTCATAAACGGAGGAGGGTTGTATGTGTACGCAATACATACTTCATGTTATTTTTATTTATTTATATATTTATTTTAATCGAAAGAAAAAAAAGAAACTTAATTTAAAAATATCTTCTTTCTTGGCATAATCCCGACTGCGGCATCTTTTAAGTAGCATAAACTTTTTTATTTATTTTATTGGCTATTTATCTTTTTTTATGGCAAAATATACATTTTTTTCCAAGCGAAAATATATTTCTTTCGTTTTAATTACGAGATTATTTGTATTTATATTCGAAATTTTAACTTTATTTTTCGTAGTGGGGTTTCAAATGCTGCCTTTACTTTCTTTTATACCAATGCTTCTAAATGGAAAAACCATTCAAAAACTGAAATATTTTTGATGAGCATTTAACGCTAATTCAAATCTTTTTGATAAGTATTTAACGCTAATTGAATATCAGTAAGATTATTAATCTAAATAAGCTACTTTATTCATTGAAAATATAATTCCAATGCGATTTTATATCAGATAAAATGAAGAATATATTCAAATTCTTGATCGATGTTTGTTTGAAAAAAATTAAGTATTTTTGCTGTTTTTATTCTCTTTTAAATAAAGAAAGAGAGAGAGAGAGAGATTATTCTAACCTAGATTTTTTTTAATATTCTTTATTTATATAAATCTTGAATGGCTAATATTTAAGGATAATATTGATATTGGGAAAAGCATTCAAGTACACTCCATCTTACGATTGATTCTAGAGGATTTGAATACACAGAGAATAAATATTAAGATCTGGATCACGAAATACAGAATACAGAAAATTTTCTCCAATATTTTTCTCTCTGTGCAATTGTATTCACGATAGAGAGCCTCTGTGCTTTCTAGTTGTGGAGAGAAAATGCAGGATTCAGATCTCAGTGACAATGTAGATAGATTTTACAACCTCGTAAGGGAAATGGAAAGCCTGCAAAGTGACATTGCTCTTCGCGACACTTTATACTGAGAACCCATTAGGCTGCACTTGTCCCACTGCGACTTTTCCCTCCTTCTAAGAAAAACTCTTCATTTTTCTTTCCCTCTTTTTTATCTTTTTTCTTTTTCAGTTTCTTTTCTTTCACTCTTTTTCTTATCTTTGTAGATTTTTTTTTTCTTCTTCCCACTTTTGCACTGGGACTGGGTGGGTCTGAATCGCCCGAAATGAGATTTTTAAGCGATGCTCTAGCAGCAAAGAGATTCTGATCTTTTGCGGCGATCGGGGGTGGGGCAGAGGGGTGGAGAAATGTTCACTCTGACTCTTCTTTTTCTGCCATCATTTTGTGACTTTTCTTACTTACTCTTTGATTTCCTGTCTCGTGAAAAATGTGCCCAAATCTCTCTCTCTTTTTTTTTTGCCCTTCCTTTTCCTACTCTGGAACCACTCATTGGATGGTCAGTGCTTTCTCCGGGCGGGAAAGATGGGGGCATGGGTGGCACCCTGTTGGAGAAGGAGGGTGGTAATTAGTGGTCCCAACAAAAGTTGATTTATAGTTCCAAGCCAGTCGAAGAGCAATGAGCCGATTTCTCACTACTCATCAAAACACAATGTTTCAGCCTACTCTTGGTAGCATGCTATCTAACATACAAGAGGATTTGTGTTTGATTTCACTAATGGCGTGTGGTATAAACACTGCTTCAAAAGTGTTTGTGATCCGAAATTTCCAATAATAGTGAAAATTTCAAGTTACCCATTCCGAAATCTCTTTTTGAAAATGTCTATATTAAATGCATAATAGATTTGTTTCTGTATTAAATGTAAAATTTGATACTTTCCAATAAAAATTTCAATATAAAATTTGTCACAGATGTGAGAAAGGAATCTGACTTGTTTCACGTGCAGTTTCAGAAAATTTGACATGTAGTTCTGAAAATTTTCGTGGTACCCACAATCACCTCTGCACTGCTCTTAAAATCAAGTAGAGTATTTTGAGATTGTGAGTCACATTGACAGTCAAAACTTCCTCGTGGGGGAAGCCCAGGTTTTTACTTGCGACAAATAAGGCGCAGTTACCCTATACGTCCGCTCGGAAAGCATTGCTTCCTTCTCACACCATTGTAGTGGATGACGTTTACACTACGATGTCCATTATTATAAGGCTGCCAGTAACCCGAGATCTACGTGTTTTAAGGCTTCTGAATGAAAATGATGCTGTGTCTTCTTCCCTTTATTAGCGATAGTATGTACTGAGCCTAGTCCAGCATACTGTAGGCCATAGCCCGACCATCTTTATCTTTTTGGACCATAGATCTTATGTTTTTTTATCGTAGGCCTTAGCTCGACCATTAACACTTATTTTCTTTAATTTTCAATTTTTCATGGAAACGTGCCAAAAGTTTTCTTTCTTCCGCTCTGGAGATACTCTTTGTTTGGTCAAGTGTAGAGGTGGTGGAGTATAAGAAATCCCGATGGAAAAGGAGCTCTATAATTAGTAGTCCGAATAATAAGTTAATTTATAGTTCCAAAGAAACTGTAGCACACTGAATCGATTTCTTAATATCCCTTAGAAAAGGATATTTCAATTAACTGTCAACCTAAAATAATTTCCGAGCAGGAATTACATCAGTTGATCGGTTACAGTTTCAATTTCTCCTCTTAATTATCATTAAATCCATCATTAAATCTCTGCTCAAAGATTAATTATTGTATAACCTAATAGCTTTATGACAAGCAACTGATTTCAGATTCATTGGATATAAGTGATTTGAGTCTGTTGCTGCTATTGGGTAATGGAATGCTATTTAAATTATCTAAACTTTTGTATTTGATTCATGCAGGGATGTTTAGGAAAATATGGTAGGAGTTTCATTAGTTGCTATAATTATTTATTAAATTTTAATCATAAACGTTAAAATAATTTAGCTTGAAATTATGATGCTAGAAAAATATCGACACTTTGATTTATTCTACTCATTAATAAAACATACACAATATTTGTACCGAATTAAAATGTAAATTACTTAGAAGGGATTGCCAATGACTGCGGACTTAATCCAGATCCACCTGAACGCCGAAACCATTTGAAACTTTATGCAAGGATGTGCATAAAGTTCCCCAAATTTCAGAAGAGAAACCTTTCTTCTTGAAAAAGCTTCCTCGCTTTCCTCTCTCTCTCTCTGCAAGAGGAATTTTGCCGAGTTATAAAAGTTTCTTTCTCATTCCTTTTCGAAAGCTCGCCCTCGCATTTAATGTTGGAGTGGAACTCCTTTCTCCATATAATTTGCATATCAATACAGACCCTCTGCATGCACAGCCTATCCAATATATAATCCGGTTTTAATTTCTTAAATCTTTGAAGAATTTCACCAAGTTGGTTGTGGAATTTCTGTTCCGGGAATTTTTCTTTTGCCATTGAGAATGAGGGGGGAAGATATCTTGAATGGAGGTGGGCCATGTCGATCGAGAGACGGAAAATCAAGGCTGAGATATTGATCTGTTACTCTTCGCTAATCTGCGATCGATGAGTACCCTTCTACCCTGTCGATCAGGAGGAACCCCGTTTGAAGAGCGTTTGCACCACACTGGGTCTTTAATCTTCTAATGACTTCTCATTAGCAACGAAGCCATTGAAAGAAAATTATCCCTTAGAAAGCATTCCGGTTAAAAAGTAAAATTCCAAGAATATTACCACACCGGTGAATTCTTAAGATAAATTCTTAGATACCTTATCCAAGCTACTCATTAAATGCATTTTCATGTATGCTGTTATCGCAGCTTATTTGAGGCATATTGGTTTAAAGTTTTCCAGGAACGAATGAATATTAATGGAAAGTTTTTGCATAATATTAGTGACGCTAACTTCTCACTTTAAATCCACTAGTTTAACGTGCAGGGTTAAATAAACGCCATAGCAGGCTCACATCCAGAGGACGGACTGATAGCCATTTGGCCCACGCTCTAGCCATTGGTGTTTTAAGTTTGAGCGGCTGAATATTTGTTTGTGGTTCGGAATTTACATTAAACTGTAGTCCCTGTCTAATTAGCCCAAAGTGTGCAAAAGATGACCGTAGAGCGACAAACCAAACAAACACATCCCGGGGGGTAACAGACTTGAGCTCGTTCCCCCTTCTAACACCACAAGTGAAATGTGTGCACATTTTCAAACTTATGACCACTTCCCACTGAGGCCTAATTGTTTTTCGTTAATTATTTAGTGAATCCGTGTTTTATTATCGTCCCTTAATTTGCTGATTGAGTCGGCTTTTTTCTGGTTTGTTTTTATTAAATATTCATCAAAATATTGAAATTGGCATAAACGATGTAATTATTGAAAAGGAATTTTGATTTATAATTTTTTTTGGAAATTAAATTTTTATTTTTTGTTATGTATTTCTTAATTTTAATGTTCTTTTTTTTTTTTATGTATTGGACCAAATTATTGCAATGGAAAAATTGTTAGTAAATTATTAATAGAATTTCGATTTCAGATACCTTTTCTATTACTTACATTTTAGTATAACCTATTGCGCTTTCATAAACGATCATTATCTTTGCTTTGATCTATTATTATCTTTCATGGACGATCATGATCTTTGAGCTTCCATAAATGATCATTATTTTGTTGCTTTTTCAAAATCCAGGGTGCACCATTGCAATCAATGAAAAATGAGATTTTAAAACTTAGCGTTGGCATCAATGTAACAAATGCAATTTAATTAATTCCTTTAGAAGATCTAATAAATGTAATTTGTAATCAAAATAAATGTGTAAATAAACACTTTACAGATGTCAACAAATAAAATACATTTTTCTATTCCACGTATAAACTTTACAATTGCAAGCCACTGTCAACTAAATAATTAACATCTATTCTCCTTATCTCTTTTTAGAATCAAGCTCTTTATTTAATTAGGTCAGAAACCAGAATAATTATCTGAATTCATTTAATTAAATATTTCAGAATTTGCCTTTATTGTATTGTAAAGTGTTTTAATCAGAGGTATTCCCGCACCTTTATTAGTTGGCTCACTACGGCTTATTTATTTTTGGTTTTCTGTATATAATTGTTGTGACTTTGTATTTTCGAGTTCAAAATGCAAGGTAGTAAGAATGTAACATTTTATGAATCGGAGAAATGCATTGATATGTCCTGAGTTATTAGATTAAAATGCTAATTTTAGGGATTCATATACAATGTGTTAAATTTTTCATATCATGCGTTGTTCACAACATCTTCAATGTTTGTGTAGTAGTAAGACAAAATGAATCATAAAATTGAAAAAATATATATAGCCTCGCACTCTTTGCTCTCTTTTGAAATTCACCAAAATTGCTACATTTAGGCTTTGAGTAAAGTTCCTTCCAATTTGGAAATTCACATAAATTGGACATAAAAGATGTGTCACAGAATTCCTTAAAAAAATTTTTTCGCCGGTAAAGGGTGTAGGTTAAACTGCATTCTAATAGAGATTGATTTATTACAATACAAATTGTGCACATTTAAAATAAAAAATTATAAAATAAACCTGTGTCATTGATTCTGCAATATTAGTCACTAATTTAAGTCGCACATTCCTAACCCCCCTTTTTTTCCCCTTCTTAACCATTGCCGTAATATCCCCCCCCCTCCCTCCCCCATAATTCGCGGTTTCATAAATTTCATATCAGTTCTATAAAACCGCCATGTAAATTTAATTAATTAGTTTATATATTTTGGCAACAAAAATTGACATGTCTCTTGTAAAAAATAAAAATAAAAATGCGGCTTATAATCCGCGAATTTAAGGCAAGACATTAAAGTACTAAATAAATAAACAAAATCAATGCTGATCGGAACTTTACAAAAGCACCTTAAAAATTACTTTCCAAAATCAGAACCCTGTAACTTTAGCAACACATGCAAACCTTTTATCCATATTTATGAACCAAACAAACTATTATCTCCATGTCAGAAATCCAACTTATCGTGTACTTCGTAATAACGGCACTCAAATCAAGTGGTTCAAGTGTCATTGGTTTCCCACCCAAAATGTTGTTGAGTAAATTGGATTTTCTTTCTTTCGATGGCCAATTCCAAATAAAGGATAAGTTTGACCTATAGACCTGCTATTCAATCGTGCTTTGATGCTCAATTTCGTGATTATTTCTTCTCCTCTTCCTGGTTCATTTTCACTATTTTTTTTCTGATAATTTATTTTTATACTTTTTTAAGCAATGTATTTGAACAAGTTGTACCATGATCCAACCTAGAAATATTATTGGGAAAACATTAATACTCTATTTTTTAATACTCTACTTAGCCTTTCAAAAGATACTGCTTGATATTTTTCAATTTTTTTCTATAATTCGTTTAAAGAAAGGTGATGTTAAATCTTACGAGTAATTTGTAAGACATTTTAATCCAATAAACATACTTCTTATGTATACTATTGAATAAATTATAATTGATAAGGAAAAATATTGTATATTTAAGCTCTACTCAAAGCATAAAAGATGTTTCATGTTGATAACAGTTAAATTGTTCTCTATTTTACTTCTACATCTTATTAAACATTATTTTTAACGAATAATAGCTATATATTTTTTCTTAATTTAAAATTATATGCTGTTTTTGTTTATTTTTTCCTCATCACTTTTTATGCGCTCTGTTAAAACTGTAAACAAAACCTTATGAATGAAGTCTTTAGTTTCTTAAGTGGATTATAGATGGCGCTCTGTCGAGAAAACTTTTGAGTATGAATGGATGCCAGCGGTTAAATGGATCAATGAAAACACTTACATTCTTTCAAAAAAGTTTAATTTCTTTAGATTTCGTTACATAGCGGAAATTGAATATTTAGATAAAAAAATTATTGAACTCTTGGCTGTATTCTTTGTCTTTACTGGAATCGTATATATTATTTAAGGAGATTTTCATTAATTTATGTCAGTGTGCTGATAATTTATTTGCTGAATATCATCTTAAATCTTTATATTGAAGTTGGTTTAAAATGTAGGTCAGGCATATAAAAACAAACAATTTATGCATACAGTTGCGAATGTACTATAGAGTGCTATAGGAAGGGGAATAGGAGTATAGGAAGAAATAGAATATAAAAGTGCAACACAGATTTATTGCACACAAAAACAATTTAATAATTAGAAGGGCAATTGTATTGCCGTTCGCAACAATGTGGTTTTTGATTAAATTTCTGATATGGCAAAATGACTTGTTTTGCGTATCTGACCTATCCATACAATTTTTTTTTTTAATTTCCTTTGAAAGCAATTTATAAAGATTTTATTTTATTATCTTTATATTTTATATTTATCCTTTTATTTTTATTTTAATTATTTATGTATACAAATTCAAAAACATTACACATTGTTACTTGTGTGAATCAATGCGAATAAAGAATTGTTCATTTTTCAAGGTTTTGTAGCACTATAACACAAAATAAAGTTAGTTAACAATAACCTATATAGAGAATTTTTGAAAGTGATTCATTTAAGTTATAATCTGTCATTTCTTATTATATTAACTGAAATTTTTAGCCAGCGTAGACTAATTTTTCTTCTAGATAATTATGTTCAAACATTTTTCGCTGTATGCTTTATTTTACGTTTTAATTGCGATTATCTTTAAATTTCATAACTTAAATCATTATATCAGTAAAAAAATTTTATTATAAACTTCAGTTTTATTCATCATTGTTTCTGTACAACACCCGTAAATTTTTTAATGTTTTATTTAAAATATATGAAAATGATATTAAACTAATGTTTGTAACTGATGACTGATGTCAAAGTCGAATTAAGTAAAAACTGATGAAAAAAATTGTTTTATTTCACCTATTTAATTTCACTCTTTATTGATACTTGGATAAATAAACTAACACAACAATAACAAAGTGCAAAAAGTTACAATTTCGTTTTTGTAGATAAATGTTACCAGTAAAGGTATATCTACAAAAATAGAAAAAGCAAGTTTCTCGAATAAACCCCATCGACTGAAAACTTGACTTCAAGGAATCGAAAAATTCGACCAGACCTAACGTCGCCTAAGGATAATGTATTCTACGGGGACATCTGTGGCCCATCTTAGGGGGGAGAAAAAACTCAATCAAATTACGGTTAAAACGTGTCCGGCGGTCGCTCAAGACATCCCAGAAGCTTGTTCAACTAGAAAGATTCCGTTTCCACTGAAAGGTTCCTGACTTACTCGCTTCTGGAGATAGCACTGACTCCAGCAACCAGCTCATGGTTGACGAATGTCATTCACCAAAATGGAAGAACCTTGCGACAAATGTAATATAAATGCTAATCTCGGCACATCTTGCCAAAATTACTGGCAGTTGGGCAGAACTGACTTTTGTGTCATTTTTCTTATTTCTGTTGTTCTAGTCGCCCAACCTTTTGATCAATACCAGGACAAAATTTTCTTTCCACCTTCATGTTACTGGTTTTTATTGTTGAATCTTTCGTTATTGTACTTGAAATGAAAATATACAATAACGGATTTATTAAATGGTCATGTTTTGTTGATGTCCGTTATGAAATAATAAATCTGTCTGAAAGAATGGAAAACAATGAAATTGTAAAAAAATAAAATAAATTCTTGTTGTTTATCTTACAATTTGTAATAGGTATTAAAAGTTAATTCTGACTTTATTTTAATCTCTTGCTATATAAGTTAGCAACTTCAAAATAAGAAGATATATAGCATGTTTCTCACTCCAAAAAGATAGATTATAGCAGTTACCGATTACAGCTTACCGATAATTGTGACTGTTTAATCCACAACTAATATAGATTTGTAGTTTATATTAACTCATTGCAAGACTTGAGTATTGGAGATGTTTTAAAGAATGTTTTATATTTAGCTATAAGTTTGTATATTTCAAAACCTGTTATATATAGCATCCTGATGGCCAATTGGCTAGCGCTCTGGCCTTTGGTACCACAGGCTTCAGGTTCCAATCCTGGCTGATGGATGTTTGTTAGTGGTTCGGAATCCACGTTAAACTGTAGGTCCGGATTAATTATCCCAAACTGTACTCAAGTGACCGTACAGCGACAAACCAAACCTGCTATATATTATGAATCTTTGAATTATGAATTTTTATCCTAATTTATGGAGGATTTTTTTTTGTATTAAATTCTTTTGAATATATCCCCCTTTTTTTTCTATTTAGATGAAATTAAGCTTTAATTTATTAACTATACACTACATATTTTTGTTCAACTTTTGCATAACATTTCGTTTTCGTTAATTTCACGTACGCAGTTTTTGAAAATTGAATATTGAGTTTTATTTTTTATTATCATTGGTATATCTTGAATTATGCCATTTTAATACTGAATCATCGTAGAATTTTCTGAATTTACATATTTCTTTTTCTCTCCAGAGACAAGGAACTCTTTTAGATTTTAAAGATTGAATAAGCTTCAGATGATCGTTTCCGAGATGAGATGCAAATTCAATTTTGTGTGAAAACGCTGCCAGTAAAACATTTTCAGATATCAACAAAAGATCGCCTTCAGCTAAAAATTTCGAGATTTTATTTATTTTTTTTTGTTCCAAGACATCTTCCCCACCCCCATTTCCCTTGCCAATTTTTACTGGGAGGCTAAAAGTTAACAAAAGGATAAATGTCTTTTATTTTCCTCGGTTCGCAAACAAGGAAAACACAAATACAAACTACTGATATTTTCCCTAAAACAACTTTTCCCTTTTCTTTCTTGTTTACAGATATTACTCTTAACAATTTCCTTCAAAGATTCGACAATTGTTTTGTTTGATCTTACCTTAAACAGAAAATTCTCAAGTTTGCTCTCTGTAGTCCCCTCTCATCCAAAAGAAATTTAAACAAGTGTTATACAAGTAGGAATTCTTCCATTTTGTTGGTTTTCGATATTCCACTTCGAATAAGACTTTTTGACATTCTTTTTTTTATTTATATGTCTTTGAATTGCTGAATGTTGCGAAGGAAAAGAAGTAATCGTGAAATTCGATAGTGGATACAAATGTTTAAAAAAAATAAAAGTCTTTTATCTATTTGAACATGATAAATTCACTTCACAGTTTTTTTTTAATTTTATGCTTTTAACTTTTAATTTTTTTTTTCATCGGTTTACATCAGGAATAGCTTAATTTTAGACTCAAATGATATTTTGAAATGGAATTCAAATTTCTTAAATTTTTTTAATAAAAAAACACGTTTGAACGTTTCTCAAATTAAAATGAAAAGAAAGATAAATAAAGAAGAATGCATGTTTTATACGTGGCTCAACACAATGCTGAGGCATTCATTTTTAAAATAACTTTGACAATAGATTTCTAGTATTTGAACTTTATTAATATTCAACCATTAACAATTCAATCATCACTTCTGTTCTTTTTTTAATGAACTCATATATTTGTATTGCTAATTAACTCTAACTCTAACTGACACTATTGTCCATGTTGGACCATGTCCGTTTGCCTAGTGGCAGATTCCGAAACAAGAGATGTTTTTCTTTTTACGGGGTAGGGTTGTCAATTCTGCACCCGACAGTCATATTAGACCGGTACCTACAGCTTAAAGTGGATTCCGAATCACTACAAACTTCCATGGCATAGAGCGCTAGTCACTCGGCAATCTCAAGCCCATATTTGTATTGCTATGCATGTATAAAAATTAATGAACTAATTCAAATTACATACAACAGCTATAAGAAAATATAATTAATCGAAATGAGTATCATAAAATGGCGGTTTATGTATTTTTGTACCTGTGTATTTTGTACCTTCTTAGTGTTGTTACAATATAACAAGATATCGAATATTTAATAGATTTGATTTCTGACTAAACTACATAACACAACATAACGTTGATTTTTCTTTTTGCTAAACAATTTTTAACAACCTCGTCTATTTTGTTCCTTCTTCCCCATTCCTTAATTCTCATTTCGGTAGGGGGGAAAAAAGCCAAAAATTTCGCGTAACAATCTGCCTTGTTGCTACCCGAAATTATTTAAAGCTATCCTATTTAGAGGTTACAGTCGAAACTCCCCCTTTAACCCTCTGATCCTATGCCACCCCTGCATTAGATGAGAAACAGAACTCCAGGATTATTTTTAGGTAAAGGCGTCGTTTCATAACCGAACGCGTTTTGGCTTAAATATAAAAAGAAACGAATCCTATGGGACAACCTTTGTCCGATCCTGTCGAAGATCGCTAACCTTTTTGAAAGATTTCCAAACATGCCGTTCTTTGTAAAACAAAGGACTATCGATCGTCCGTTTTGTGAGAGCAAGGATCTGCTATTGATACCGGTAGATAGTGCAGAAAATTCTCACATTCTCCCACTACGACTGAGGATATTAAGTAGACACTGTTCCAAAGCTAATCCCCGAGCGAGTTATCACTGAACAAAGGGATTAGGGGCGGATACAGTGAATTCGCTCAGTGGAGGATCGCCTTGGCAAGACTGCATCCAAAGAGTATTTGTTTCAATTAAATAGAAGGAGCCACGCAACTCTTGTTAATCCTTCTTCGTTCAAGCGACATGCAGTTGACTCCTTTGCTTGGGTACAGATACGCAAGTGTGCTTCTTTCACCCTCGCTTCTGTGAGCTCTAAATACCTTCCACACTGAAGTCTTTCCCTTGGCACTTAGAACTGGTAGAGGTACTTCTCCACGGGTTCCATTTTTATTGTCTGGCTGAACTACGAATATGTGTGCTTGTCTATCTTCACTTGAAATATGCCATACAGAAACTTTTGGATATGGAATTTCAATACACTTTAAAACACGTTCTCGGTAAAACACGTACACAAAATACATTTTGTAACTGCTTCCTTTAACCCTTAGTGCTGGTAGAGGAATTTTTCCATAGACCCTTCCATTTTCGCTGTCTTGCTGCACTTCCAAAAGAAAATTTTTATGCGCGTTTATCTGCACTACAGAATCCTTCACGTGTGGTATTTCAATACACTTGAAAACACATTCTCGGCACCAAAATACATTTTGCAGCCGTTTCCTTTTAACGCTTAGTGATGGTAGAGGTATTTTTCCATAGGTTAAACTTCAATCCATGTTCGTTGTCTTGCTGAACTTCAAAAAGGAAATTTGTATACGCATTTATCTGCACTATACAAGGTCTGCTAAACTGAGATATACATTGCACTATCTGTACTACAGAATGCCATACAAAACTTCACTTATGGAATTTCATTACACTTAAAAGCACATTCTTGGCAACAAAATACATTTCGCTGTCGTTATTTGATGAAATATTTCATTCAAAAACCTTGTTTTTTTTTGTTTTGTTTTTTAATTTATAATAATATTAAATTGAATGTATCTTGTAACGTGATATCGATTGTCATGTAGTCGAAGTTTTAATTTTTCCAAATTCTTATACACAGGGTGGCAACAGAACCTGGAAGTCAGTGATCTGGAAAAGTCAAGGAAATTTTTTTCACAATTTCTGTAACCCTGGTACACATATTTTTAGAACAAAATTATAGATTCCGCAACTTTATAGCAATTATTTATCGCTATGTTGACTTGATTTTAAGCTTCTTTTCCCCTGAACGTAGTATTGCTAAAAGTACAAAAAGGGTTTCATAATTTTTTTTTTATTGAACAAAAACTTACTGTCCCCTTATCCTCACTTAGCTACAAAAAAAAAAAAATAATGTAGAAATTTACAGTATTAGTTTTCAATTTACTTTTAAAAAAACTAACACTGTTATATTCTTAAAAGCAGATGCAATTAGACCAAAGTGTGCATAAAATGAACGTAGATCAACAAACCAAGCTTTATTTATCGAATTTATATTATTTAAGGCGAGTTACTTAAAATATCAAACTTTTAACTCTGCACAGATATTTTATCTTAACAAAATTTTATTAATTAAATTATTATTATTTGTTGCTGAAGCATATCTGTTAGTATGCAAGTTATTAGAACTACTATTGTTTTGTAGACACAAAAGCAGCTCTGCTTTTAACCCTACCCTCACTCAAAATATGCACAGTTTTTTTCTTATTAGCATTTATTTTAATGGTAAGAAATGATTATATTAATTGGTTAGGTCAAAGCTATAAATTCATGGAAAGGTTACTATCCAATTAAATACGAGGAAGGCATCTAGGAGGAAAAAAGAAGTCCTTTGTTTCCTTTTGCAATACATCCACTGAATTACGTGTACTTAAAATGCATAGTTCCTCTGCAGTCATTGTAAGGTATAAATTTCAATAGCTACAGAAAACTGAACATATAATGTTTCTCTCTCTTTTTTTTTTATTATTTATTTTGATATCGTGATCCAAGGATTGTATTGGCTTAGTTAAACTGGGATGGGGGAAGGAAAAGGTGAAAAGATAAAAAACGTAAGGGATAGTCGTCGAAATCAATGGGAAAAAATTGGCTTTGCATATTCAAACAATAGATTGCGTGCATTGTTGAAGCCTCGACAAATGGGAATTCTTTCTTCCGTGAAATAGCATGATGGGAGGGGAAGAGAGTCTTTTGCGTGTCTCCACATTCGCGAATCTATTCTGGTGGAGTAGTATCTCGAGTATTTCGAAAATGTATCACTGGAGTTTACATGGTCAGCGAAACGGCAAAAACCCAGGCTGGAAAAAAATACAGTTTTTATTTCCTTTGTTCTTATAATCGAAAAAAGAATAAAATGACAGGGATTCGTTTTCTTTTTTTTATTTTTTGCCTGATGGGTTAGTGTATTCTGTTGCAAGCTAACTTGTTCTTGTTAAGAAAAAAAAGATTGTTTCTATGAGGAGTATCAATTCAATTCCAAATCCAACAAAGCGTTCATTTATCTTTTCTCTGTTAGTAATTTTTTTTCCTTTTTTTTTTACTTTGGTGTTTTTTGTTTTATTGCTTTAATGAAAATGAACTATTGCTAATTTGAAACTTTTTTTCCAGAAAAAATTAAGTGAAGTAAGATGTAAAATTGCACCGTTTTTTTATTGTTTGTAAAAGTCAATATTTAAATCGGAATTTAAATAAGCTAGGAGTTTTTGACAGAAAAGCGTTGATAGTCAATTTGATTTTAAGCGTAGAAGGTAAAACTCAACTCATGTTTTGATAAAAATTAGTCACAGAGGTGGATATTTCATATGTGAATTTAAAAAGAAACAACCTAATTTGCTTATTGGCATTTATGATACAGTTACGGATGTGGCCATATTTCTACAATTGGAATGAACATGGTTTATATCACAAAGTTATTGGTTTGGTTGATTGTCTCTCTACGATCATTCTGTGCACACTTTTGAATAATTAGACTGTGACCTACAGTTTAACGTGGATTCCGAACTACTAACAAACATTTATGCCACCACCAGGATTCGAACATGCATGTGTTACTAAAGGCCAGAGCGCTAGCCAATTAACCATCAATGTTATTGGATTTATGGATTTCCCAAACTCTTTTGCGTGACTCTAGTCAGCTTATAACTTTTGAACATTTAAATAATTGTAAAGCACCTTCTCGGCATGAGGACATGGTCAAAGAGTACTGGTGAACCCGTGAACTAATGGCTTAAGCAAATGTTTGGCATTTGTAAAATAAAATGTCACAAATGTACCTTATTTTTTTATTAAAAAAAAGAAAGAAAACATGTCGTCTTTTACTAAAAATATATACATAGTACGATTTTCCCAAACACCCTGTGTGGTTTTCGGCAACGTACAATGAACCAGTTGTACTACACCTTCTTAAATGGCCTTTTCATTGCCACAGTATGCCTTCCATACAATGTTTTGAATTCCTTTTACTTTTTGAGTTTACCTTATACATCATCAAACAGAACAACAGATTTAGACAACGGTTGAAAACAACGAGCCACCGTTTAACGCTTGAGTCGCTAAAATGCAAGCGCAAAATTAGCGTAACCGGTGAACTATTCATTACTTTCCAGTAGCGTTGCATCAAGAACCAGAAAAAAAAAAGAAGTAATTCTTTGCTCTTGCTGAACCTCATAGTTTTGCTGTTTCCTCTACAAGCCTCTGTCTATTACAAAAGCCCTGTTTTCTTCAATTCCAAACTTAGAAAGCTCAGATATGTGCCTCTTCGGAAAAAGGAAGATTATTGCTGTTTTCTAAAATGGGGGCCTCCCTTTCTGAGCGGCTAAGGGAGTGGGCTAGAAGAAAAAGAGCTCTTTTGTGGGCCTGAATGAGCCCTCACAGTGTGATGAATGCGTGCTCTCTCTTTGCCCATTCTCTGTCCCGTAAACCCCTCTCTTTCTCTTGTTCCTATTCTTTCTTTGTCTTCTTGGAATGTCTTCAGACTGAATTCTTGCGGTTCGATTAGCTCTGGTTCTTTCTGTTCAGATGGGAAGTATTCACCCCGCCAAGCTACTACATTTTTAGAGAACTGGAATGCATATTTTTACTATCAGCGGCTTCTTCTTTTACTACCTAGTTGAAGTTGGCCCTTCTAGAGATCTGTTGAATCCGCTATATGAAGCAGAAGTCGAGTCTATGATTTATAGTAGAATGGATTTCGTATGAATGATTCTTTATAAGTTAATGCGTACTATATTTTGTGCATTCATTTAAGCAACGGATGTTCATAGATTTGTAATAAATTATTCTAATCTATAATGCGACACAAAACATTCAAGTTAGCATCTAAAAAAAATATAAATAAATATTTCTCCAGAAAAATCGCATTTAAAATATTATTAAATTTACATTTTCTGCTTTTTATTTAAAATTACTATAAATGGGTGTAAAAAAAATAAAAATCTGTCAGATTACGAAATCTTTCAACGACGAAAGCGTATAGCTCTTCATACATACGTATAGCATATTCAGCATATAGCTCTTCAGCACAAATAATGCTTTTCTATATAATAGTATTATTTTATAAATATTGTGACGTTAAACTGTATAAAAGAAGTCTGATGGTCGAAAACAATAAGGCAACATCTGTCAAAAATGTTAATTGATTTCTATTAATAAGAACCTAGAACTAATGTATTTTAATGGGGCCTGATGGCTGAGTGACTGGCCCTCGGTGCCGCAGGTTTCGGATTTGAGTCGCACCGGTTCCATGGATATTTGTAATGGTTCGGAAATCACTTTAAATCGTAGATGCCGGAAATATCGATGAGATGAATGAATCGTGGAGAAAAAAAAAAAAAAATCTCGAAATCTCCCAGTAGGCAGACAGCCTTGGTCCATCATGGGCTGTAATGCCGGGGAGTTAGTTAGAATGTCTTAAGTCATTATGCTAAAGAAATGAAACTCAAAAACCTCCCTAGATGATATGAAAATGAAAAGAACCGTTGGACGTATGAAATCTTTGCATTTATAATTCACCAGTATTTAATGGAAGCATATGTGGACATTAATGATTTTATATATTTATTGTTTCTCTTAATTTTTTTGTCGCTTTGTCCCAGAACTATCCCGATATTTATCCCAGAATTGTCCTTTGTGCAAAGACAATTCTGTAATGTGCGTATTGAAATTCATGCTCATTTCCTTTATAAATAATATTTCTGTTTTGGCTTTTACAGAGGATAAAACTTCAAACTGGATGAGAAACGTAAAGTTTTACTTCAAAACATTAATATTTGCTGAAACAACATCATATTTAGCCTGTATCGGAAGCCTTGTTTACTGTTGGAGTTCAGACATTAAGTTTATTCGTCCCTTATTGACTTTGTTCGTTCTGACAGCTATTTCTTACTCTCCTGTTGTGACTTTTGTGTACAAAGTTATCCTCTCTGAACATGTTCTATTTACTTAAATTTTTGTCGGCGTTAAGTTGGAGTTTTTCGTCAAAAATCCTTTATATGAATTAAAGAGCCAATAGTTCAAACATTGAAGTAGTCACAAATATTTTGTTTTGGAAAGCATTGTGTAAGAAAGAAAAACAAACACGACTTGGTTGGATAATTTTGTCTTCTTTTGCATGCTGAGGTTAATAGGGGAATATATTGATGTCGAAAAACTTGTTGACACTCGGAGTAAAATGGTGATCACAAAGCACATTTGGTGTGGGGGAGAGAGAGTAAATAATAATATCTCTTTCTGTGTGGATAAAATGAAATATTGTATCAGTGATCATTTTTATAGCAACACTCATAGGATTTGGTAACCACAACAAAAAAAGAAGAGTATATAGCTTTTTTTCTTCTATGGCTTTTCCCATGACTTTTCCCCCTTATTTTTTCATTCAAGAATAAGTGGTTGCTAATGAAAATCCGATCACTATTTTTACAATATTTGTTTTATTCAAAATTCCTTTAGTTATTAGTACACGTTTCAGCTGTTTTGAAGGGGTGTATGTTAATGCGTTTTTTACGTAAATGGAATATGAAGTACAAAACATATAGCGCCAAATAATGTAATATAAATATCACAGCAATGAATACACATAGATTCAGGATTTCGTAAAAGGTGGGTTTTCACTGGATACCAAAATCTCACGTCGGAGAACGATAGCCAATCAGAAACCTGAGTGAGCAGGACGATAAAGCGACCATTGAAATTAATGAAGCAAATTAATAACGACGATTAAAAATCAATTAAACAAGTTAATAAATCAGTGTTCGGATTTAATCGTAGTCACAACTGAGCAAAAGTCTAATATAATGCCTATGAATACAATAATTTAATCTATGAAATATGTTTAGGTTTAATTAATATGCTGTTGATGTTTACTTGTTAACTTGTTTTAACATAAACAAATGTTAAGTTTTTATATTAATTAATTTAAAGAATTTTTTTATATAATATTAATATATATATATAAAAATTAATTATTGTTTTATGTTTTTTGTAAAACAATTAAACATTAAAGACATATTAATTAAACATAAACATATTTCACAGATTAAAAGATTATATTCATAGACATTGTATTAGATTTTTGCTCAATTGTCACTACGATTAATATCTTATATAATTAATATGTTATATATTAATATTCTTGTTTTTATATTTAAGGGATGTTATAAATAACAAAACAAAGATCGATCGAATGCCCGAAAATTTATGAAAATTTGAATTTTCTAAGATTTAATACTATGCAATTAAAAAGTTTCAATAATTTTAGTGCAAGTACATGTCTAATTTTTTTTATTTCTCTCGCCGGGGGGGGGGGGGGGGGGGAGGGGGGGGGGGGAAGCGGGGATCAAAGTATAATTTTTCCTCCCCCTTTCTCTTCCTCGAAAGTTTCCCCCTCCCCCAAAAAATTAAGAAATTATTCAAGAGATATTGATCCGCATATGCTTTAACGGAGAAACAGCCTTGCCTGATAAAAATAAAAGAAAGAGGAAATTTTTTTTACTTATATTACTTCCGATTTTTCTTACTTGAGCATGTTTACTTTTTTTTTCTTCGCGGAAGGGGAAACTAAGTTTCTCTCTAAACTGATTAGGGAACCGAAACGTGCTTCTGCCGAATATTAGAAAACGGAAACCTATATGTATATAATATCTACCGTAATTTATGTTAGAATATCCAAATATATTTTACCCTTTTTTAATGTAAGTAAAAAGTCGAATAAATTAAATTTAATGATCCGTGTTCATTTCAAGCAAGCCGACTTTTAAGGATGTTCCTTAAAATGTATATACAGATTTGCGTAGAAAGATCTTTTAGGTATGTGGATTTTTCAGACGTTGAGGTATTATTTTTTAAAAATTACTTCACTTATTAAAAGCAAAAACATTTTTTTTTTTCCAACTTCCCAAAATTGACGAGTGATTGCGTTTTAGAAGATTTCCTGGCGCCCCCTGTGGTATTCCAGAGAAATGTTTGCCCAGAAATAAAAATAAATGTAGTTTGTGATTTTTCCCATTCAAAGACAACTTTCATTACAAACAACTGACCAACTTTTTTTTCTTCATATAAAAAGTCGCCAAACAGCAATAATGTACCAAAGATGGTTTCTGAGAAACTAGGAAAGATAACTTCCATGGTTGGCTACTAGGAGCGCTATCGTCTATGTGATATTCAATGTTAAAAAAATGTCATTGTAGTCTCTGAGATTTCGCCGTCTGTAAGTTATAGTCTAAGTCATATGGATATAAAACTGGAATTATATCACTGGAGAAATTATTAATTAAATTATATCACTGGAAATTATTAATGAAATTATATCACTGGAACGCGCCACAGTTTTATATCGTCTGGATATAAAACTGCGAAGCTTAGAAGCAGATGTTTATTTGTCAGAAATTTGCATATAGTGCGCCTACAGTTATTTGTAGGCTTTTAAATGCGCCTGACTTTTAAAAGTTTGTGTTGTAGATTCTCCCTGGATTCTTTTGTATAACCAAATGCACTGTTAAGTCCGACTAAACAAATGAATGTAAAGTATCTTACGATCTTTGAGAAATAAATACAATGATATTTTATTGAGGATGTTCTTCAAAAGTCTTCAGTATGCATATCCCATCCTATGTTATCTAACACTCTTGGACTTTAAAATCATTTCTGTAAGAACTTCTACAGGAAAAATATGCTGAAATAAAATGCCACACAGATACACTAAAATAGACCTCAAAAGTTTCCATGAACATAAAATTGATTGAAAAGAAAAATTTATATTTATTCCCGAATATATATTCGTCAACCCTACAAAGGAAAAAAACTGATATATTTTCTATACCAGAATTGCTATTGCAGCTAAAACTCTCTCTTTCCAATAAATCAAATCGCATACGAAATATATTTCCAAAATTTTGAAACAACGACCACTAAACGCGGGTATAAAGAAATGTGCCATCGTGTATTGCAGATACAGTCCTAACGGCCCATTCCTAAACAGTCTTTTATACTTTTTCCCGAACTTTTCCCATAAAATATGGTTTTTGGTTTGGTTTTCTGGAGTTGTGTTCCCCACATCCGTTTACCTCCATAAAATTCCAACGTCTGGCGCCAACCATTGAATAGACTCTACTGTCCGGCAAAAGGCATCCGGCAGGGAGAGGGAATGCACTCAAATGTTTTGTCTCTTCTTTTCCCGGAATTCTCCCATTTCCTTTGCCATTCAGGAGTGAGGGAGGAAAAAAAAATGGACAGTGATAGGACAAATTTTAACTTCCTTCGCCAAATTTGCTCCTAAGTGTGCAATATAAAACCTCGCTGGGGTCTATTTTGAATCCATTAGTTGTTTTTGTGTTTCTAAAGTGTTTGTTTATTGGCAGGAATAGATAATATTAAAATCGCATCTTTCTCCTCTGTAGGGTGTTGGAAGAAAAACTGGTTATTTATTCGAACTATCATTCGAAAATGTTCATAAATTAACAGCTAGCAAATAAAAAGGTTTTTCTCATATATATATTCAATGTTGAGTTTGTCCTCCTTATCCGCAACGCCTCATATATATTATTCGTTGCGGATACAAAGGACGAACTCCACATCGGTTATTATTTTTTTTTTTTTTTTTTCGTAATTCGGTATATATTTATCATTATAAAATAATAAACCAAAATATGAGACATCCCACACCGACAATACCTTGAATACTTTTTTTTTTTTTTTTCCCTCTCCCTTCGTATTCGCAATACCTCACATATATGAGGCTTCAAGCATGTTTGCATAAATTTAATGTATACATTAAGTTATATAAATAAAATTTATTTAAGTCTAGATTTTCTAAATAAAGTTAACCTCCACTTCCAATTTTCTTTATAACGACATTGACGTTAAATAATTATTAAAAATTTAAGTAGTAAGTAAAGCACTAGTGTAAAATCTCAAAATCATCTCATTCATCATCAATCTCAATCCTTAATCTCAAAATGTCCAATTTAAAATTTTTTTAACTGAAAAAAATTATACTGTAATGTTCATTAATACGTTGTTAAGCGAAAAATTTCGTATTAGGACTTGCCTTGACGAGTCATTATGAGAAAAATTTCGTATTAGGACTTGCCTTGACGTGTCATTATGAGAAAAATTTCGTATTAGGACTTGACTAGTTGCTTTATCTCAATTTATCCAACCGCTATTAAAATATTAGAGATAAAAGAAGTTGTATTAGAAAAAAAGTATTGTTTCATCATAAAAACAAAATATAAAAATTTGCATTTATATTTGATTTAATGGTTTCATAAATATTATTTCATTATTTATTTACATTTATAATATAAAAAATTTATTAAAAAAATATTAGTCAATATATGCATATTATAATAAATTTTGAACATAGAAAAGTCTTATACTAAATTATTATTTTTTTTAATTTCTAATTATTTTATGATACTTTATTTTCTCCACAAAAATCAATCCCAAATTGCAACCACAAAAAAATTTATCACACTAATTTCATGACATCCATCTATACTTTCCATTCAATTGCTTTTTGTTTTATCTCGCTATTAAAGTTTACATTTTGTGGCCTGTAAAACAAGGTATTAAAATATCGTGGAAAGCTTTTGTTTCTCTTGCTTTTTCCCCAACCAGGAGATATGAGCAGCGCATGTATAAGTTTGCCAAGATTTTATGAGTTGAATACTTCTACGTTGGAAAATCGGATACATTAATTACAAACGTTGATGTGTGTTTATGATGAGCGCAGATGATAAGAGGCTCCGGTAAGGATTATCACCTATAAGCATTGATTTTTGGAAAATGGCGCCTTTGTGACGAGCGCCATCTATTGTGATTTTGGAACACTATTTTCCTTCGATGTTGTACCAAGGGAAGGCAAAAAGTTTCAAGCTCTAAAAAATCATTCTAGAAGCTCGTTTAGCTTTGCGCCTGATTACGCCCTTATTTGGCAAAGATTTTTTTTAAATTTTTTTTTTATGTTTCTTTTTTGTCATCTGAGTAATTCGTTTAATTCTTCTATGCACTATCTCCTATTAAAACAGCCGACATTGTAAAAACCACACTTTTTTTTTCCAAGTAGGTTTTTTTTCTCCTTGCCTGCCTTTTCTTATTTTAAAGCAAAGTTTTGTGGGTTAAAAAAAAATTGCAATTTTTTTTTTTGTATTATTATTTAATTCTTTCTTTTGATGCAATTTCTACTCCTTTTCGTTATTTTGTGTTTTTGTCTTTAATGGGAAAAATGAGAGATTAAAAAATATATAAAAAATTAGAAGTGAAAAAAAAATTGCAAGTCCGTTTATTTATTTTTTTATTTATTTATTGAGTTATTCTTCTTTCCAAAGAAAATATATCCAACGTAGATCTTAATACCCCTTTAGTTCTCCTAAAAGTTTTTGTTTTTATCCCATCAATTTTTTTAATTTGTTTGTTGTTAAAATAAAATGTGTTAATATAAAAAAAAGGACAGTTCTATTATTTTTTATCAGTGCTAAAGGGCAATTCTATTTATAATACGTGCTAGCTCTTCGTTTATTAAACATATTTAGCTCTAAAATATATAAACAAAATGTTTTAAACCACAAAGAATACCTCGTCAGCTTTAGCATACTCAGGCTAAGCTATTGTATATAACAAGTTTATTTATTAGACTTTGTGACTTTTTGAAGATATTACTCTTTTTATAATTTGGATATTATATTCAATAATCATATTTGTTTTCTATTAAAGGAGTTTATTTAACCTATAATACGAATTTATCGAATTCTTGTTATAAATCCACTTTAAATGAAGTTAAAGAGCATATTATATCTATATGACTCACTAGATGGCAGTACTGTTCGGATGTTGATGATTGGTCAATAGAGCGTGACCGTGGATTATGATATTGGAAGTGTCACAATTTTTAACAAAGTATCAATTTATAGACTTTTTCCCGGAATGTTTTTAATATTTCATGTTTGGAAATTTGTATTCGTCTTTTTTCTTTATTATTATTTTTTTTTACTTTCTTTTATGTAAAAAGATATTTGAATCTGTGATAGTTTTATATTCACATGGAAATTCAAGGAAAAATTTATTTGATGAAAGATGTATTTACAATAAAGACTGAATATTAATTACTGTTATTGAGTGATTTTGCTTTTATTTGTACTAAATTCATTAAAAACTAACTAAGAAACGATGCTTACTAATTTTGAATATGAAATTCGTTTGATTTTGTAATTTTTAATAGAATAATTATCCTAACAACAATCGGTTATTGTTTTTATTACTTTTAGCGATTTTTTTTTTTCAATAAGTTTTTCAATAAGTTTTTCAACTTTCATACTAAATATTTGTTTCATTTTTTTTTTCTCTATATTTTATCTTTTGTTAGGTTCAATAATAGAAATAACATGTCGTTGAATATTTTGGCTATAAGATCACAATGTGTGAATCATCGATAATTTTAGAAACATTGTTGTTCTTTATTATCATTGCGTGTTTTTTAGGTTGACTTATTAACATTTTTTTTTAATTATTATTGAAATGAGCAAAGTGAAAAATTAAAAAAAAAAAATATCTATATGTATCCTCCCATGAATAAAAATAATTTTTTTTTAAATAATTTTCTAAGAACACAATGTATGAATCATCGATAATTTTAGAAACATTGTTGTTCTTTATTATTGTTTTTTTATTGTTGCGCGTTTTTCTAGGTTGGCTTATTAAATTTTTTTTTTTATTATTGAAATTTTTTTTTTTTTAACCTTGATTTTTGTAATTCCGAATAGAATAACTATCGTTGACAATAATATATTATTATTTTTATTAATTTTAGCGATTTTTTTTTTCAATTAGTTTTTCAACTTTGTAATAAATATTTGTTTCAATTTTTTCCCCTTTGTTTATGTTGTTATTTATTATTATTTTTATTGTTACGCGTTTTTCTAGGTTGACCTATTAACGAAAAATTAAAAAAATATATATATCCTCCCATGAATAAAAATAATTTTTTTTAAACCTTGATTTTTGTAATTCCGAATAGAATAACTACGACTGACAAAAATCGATTATTCTTTTTATTAATTTTTCCTCTATGTTTTATCTTCTGTTATGTTCAGTAACAAAAATAATGCATCGTTTAATATTTTGGCTATGAGAAAGAACACAATGTGTGAATCATTGATAATTTTAGAAACGTTGTTTATTATTATTTTTTATTGTTGCGCGTTTTTCTAGGTTGACTTATTAACTTTTTATTTATTTATTTATTTTTTTTATCTCGAAATGAACAAAGTGAAATTTTTTTTTTTTTTAAAGTATCCTCCCATGAATAAAAATATTTTTTTTTGTAACCTTTCGTAATCATAAAATTTTGAAATTCTCAACTCGTTATGAAATATCCTTAATAATGCAAATGCTTCGTTGGTGTTAAGTTAATTTTTTTCCCCCACACGTTTCTAATTTTTTTTTTTTTTTTTTTTAACTCGTGAATTCCCGAGAATTTTTTTAATTAATTTATTTTTCTTTGGAAAAACCTTTGAAGGAAGAAAAAAAAAAGTTTTTGGAATAAATTTTATTAGCTTTTTTCTCTTTTATGAACAACATAGTAGTAAATTCGTATTTCCATAAAATGCAAATTTCAATTTCAGAACTTAATTGATTCTTAGCTATTGTAAAGTAAATAATGTTTTTTTTTTTTTTTTTTACGATTATTTTTGTGATTTCATTCTAATGGCTTTTAATCTAAAATTCTTTTCATGCGTTCCTTGACTACCTGAATAAAGAGGAAAAGATTTCAATTATTCAATCATGCTTGATTAGATTTTAAAGATTTACACTATTTGTTATTATATCTAGTCTTTTACAATATTATTAAGATTGATTGGTGTTGATAGAAAACAAAAGTGCTTTTTTCTCTGATCTCTTTTTACACCTAAACTTATAATAAGAAATCCTAAAACATTTATATACATATCTTAATTTTTAAGTAATTGCTATTCACCTTGAGGATTTTCAACGATTTATTATTTTTCAATGATTACTTGGTCTCTCTATGGAATACGATAGACCAGATGATTTAGTAGACAGCATTATTGAAACAATCTTGTTGTTCATTTTAGCACATTCCGAATAGTTGATTTCATAGAGTAAAAATAAAATATACTTACTCTATATTTTTTAAAAGTATATTCTTACTTTATGGTCGAATCCAAAGCTTCTGAACAGTTTCGGAAGACTAAAGTTTCTTGTATTTTTGAATCTTTATCAGTTTTGACTCAGATTATTTACGAGTTGGAGTTGGTTTTCTCATGATGGTGAACATCAGTGCCAATACAAACATCAAAAATGGAAAGAGCCATTGCTAACTTCTAGAGTTTTTTTTTCAATAATTTGAATATAATTTAATGGGATTTTAAAATGTACTCCAGTACTTAGCTTGTCTTCCACATCAAAATTAAGGTTGCTGATTTTCTACAGCAGGCAGGACATGTCTTTAAAAAAAAAATAATGGTTGAGTTCCTAGCAGAACTCTTATCACTCTTTGAATGCTTAACTATTAGATTTCATATACAGTTAGATACTTTTGGGGTTTTTTTTTTTATATAGGACAACTTGGAGAAAACCTGAATGATAATGTATACGTAAATGTTCCTCGTCAGTAGATTATTAGTATTTTTTCATACGAACCGAACATTATGTTATATGTTAAATGAAATTAAGTCAGCATTTCCTGAACTCCCAAATGAAGGAGAATGTTAGTTATCAGCTTTGGTTATAGTTATCCAGCAATGCTATCAAAATTCATTTTATCGAGCGGTCGATCTGCAAATTGTGGTTTTTAGTTACCACTTTTTTTTTTCTTTTGGTACTTTGATCCTTTGCACCCCTCATTAATGCTTTTAGCTTCCGATTCTTGTACGAAATGAAGGGAGCATTGGCACGATTCATTTGGGAATCGATGGAAAGAATACCACTGCTGTTCCTTTTTTGTTCAATACACAGTCTTCCAAGTAGAAACTATTGATCGGAATAAAAGCTAGCTGACGGAAGTATTTTTATTAGTTTCCGCTTCTCTCCCTTGCACGGATGAAGGGGGAAGGAAGAAAACGGTTGGACCCCCCCCTCCTTTTTCCAACACTCGTAATTTCGTATGCACGAAATTAGTGTGTTAAGGCACCTCTGGAGTTTCGTCTTTATGGTCTGGGCTTCAAATTAAATTTCGGACGATGCGACTGCTCTGCAAGCCACCAGGTCGGTCGAAGATAACAATTCGCGGGAGCATAAACACGCGCCCCAATCGAAATGCATATCCCGTGTTATAAAAAGAAAGGAAAGAAGAAAAGGAAAAGTTAGAGAACATCCTGGAAAACGGGAAAAATCACGTAACTCTCTCTCTCTCTTTGGTGCATCTGATTTCTCATCGAGTACAATTGTTGGCTCTCCAGAGGCGCAACTTCAAATGGGACAAGTTTCTGTCTAAAGGGATTTCCCTTGTTTCTATTTCGATCAATGCGATTATTTTCCCTGCGAATGGATCCGACTCTCTCAAGGCCAAAAGAAGTATGGGGGGAATAGTTGGGATGGAGCGTAGAATACTGGGATCTACAATCGATGGATTGTTCTAGGACAGCACCAGGAAGGAAGAAGGGAGAAAAAAGAACTAAATACAAAAGCAAAAACAGTATAGAACAAGCTAGCACCGACTTCCCCCCTCCTTATCCGTTCTTTCCATACGCTATGTTATTCCGCATTTTTTTATTTATTTTTTTTTTCATCCATGGATCTTTTCATTTTTCTCTACCCTGGAAGGAATATCTACGGGAATCCGTTTCGAAGAGTGGGGTGAGGGGAGGAAGATCTGGCAAACGCTGGTGACTTGATTCCTGCGTTTGTTCTTCCATTTTATTTTGTTAGTTTTCTTAGCGGAGTGTAGAGTCCGGGTTTTAACTTTAAAATGACATCCCCTGCCACCCAATAGAGTGTCTCATTCCTTGGCATAGGTGTGATAAATGATCTGAAAGCCCGAGGATTTTCCCCCAACTGGGCACGGATTGTCGTTATGTATATATTTGTCAATACTTCTGTGCTATAAACTCGGCTCTTTTCGCTGCTGGAGTCTCATTAGGAAACATTGTGTTGGTGTTAAGCGCGTCTTCTTTTATGATGGACCTTTTTTCTTCATGATGTGTAATCCTTGTGAAAATATTTCTCTTGCACAAGTGTTATTCGGAATCTTTTCTTTTGTTCCTTTATTCTCAATATGGATTTTTGGCAGGAAATTTTTTGTTCGAATGATTTATTACCACACGTTAATTCGTCTATTCACCTACATCTAAACCAGACATTCTATCATTTATTATTAAAATATCGTAGACAAAATTCAAATTGAATAATGGTTTTATAAGTGTGTAATAAGTTTTAAAAATACAATAATTTGGAAGTAATTTTATTCAATTAATATATTATATTAAGTTTTAAAATTTGAAACATTGGAATCTCAATAGAGCACATTAAGTAGTTGCCATTTAAAGTTTTAAGCCATATAAAAAGAAAATGTTTGGAACACATCATGTTCTGTTATTACTAATTTTCTTTCAGAAATTTTAGTTTTTATACAAATGTGGTAACAAATTCTTCTTAATTTACCTATGAATTCAGGACTAACTTGTTCATAATTTATCTTTTAAACTTTCGAATGCTCTTAATAACAAATATATTATGAAAATTCATCTACGATAGATTAAAATTCGTGAAATAACCACTATATCATCAGATAAAGATGTATTAAAATATTTTGGCATCAAATTTATTTATATTTCAATCTCTGTTTTTTTAACATGCGTGTAACCTTTGTTTTGTATAATTTTATCTTTGATTGGTCAGATGTTTCTTATTCACATTGAAACCAAACCATTGACTGATATATGGTTTAGTTTGGTTTGTCGCTCTACTGTCATTTTTTGCACACTGGTTAGACCGGGACCTACAGTTTAATATGGATTCCGAACCATTAACAAACATTCAGCTAGAATTCGAACCTGAAGCACAAAGGCCAATTGGGTCATCAGACCGCTTGACTGATATAAATTATTATATTAAAATAAATGTTCAATTTCAACAGTTTAAAAATAATTTCAAACTGCAATAATTTCGATACCAAGTATTAATACCATGAAAAGTGTATTGCTTGATTAAACTGCAATATGATCCATGAAAATAATAAGGTGATTAGGCAATTTCGTTTTTTTTCCCACTCCACACGTTACTCTTATTTAATCACATATAATTTTTTTTGCAGGAAAAAAGCATTTGTATTTATATGTCTTGTCTTGTATCAGGTCAAATCAGTCATCGATTTGATCTAAATGTCTACCTTTTCGTGTTTTCTAATCGGCAAATGCATTTATATTCTTTTCGACTCGCAATATATCCTCGCACATGTAAGTTTAGAAGCCATCTGCGCTCGTTCATATTGTCTGGTTGTAGAGATGACTCCCCCCACCCCATGAATAATAGCTGGAGGGGGCGGGTCGTTTATGACTGGGCTCTCTGCTCACCAACTACAAGAAATCGAATTCTATTGTATGTAGTGGATCCAAGCTTGGAGCGCGATTCTGACCAAAACCAGCCTAAATGCCAGAAAGGTCCCTGGTGGTCAACTTAGGGAGGGGAATAAGTTAGATTCCCTTTAGGATTGTCGCCTCTGTTATACCAGATGATCCATCCATCTGACGTATTATATGATTGGGGAGATTGTTTTCAGGGTGGGGAGATGAGGGTGGCAAAAAAAGTTGGGTCACAAATGAAATCTAAGCTTTGTCGAAGGGGATGAATGAACCTCAATTGAGTTCATTGGTCTGATTATCTATATATTTGACCATCCCAATGTAAAGTAATAAAAATTTTGCCGTTTACAAAGATGCTTTGTTATTTAAATATTGTAGTTTAATATTAAAAGTAATGCTGATAATTATTTTTTAAACATTCAATTCGCAAGCATTTATTTCTCATGTAATTTATTATTAGTTGACATTGATAAAAATTCAGCACGTTATCTCATTATTTTACATATAATTTCTAATTTTTGTCCCTATAGACTGATCCAGCAATGGCGATTCATTTAAGATATATGAGAGTCAATAAGATATATCTTAAAAACATTGTGAAAACATAATTAATTTTTAATCACGAATAGAAATAATATCTTAATAATCATTCATTGACAAATCTCAATTTTGAATTTACCAAATGAACTTTCTGTCGCACTTGCAAACATTTTGTTATGGCCTTACAAAGTTTAGAAGCGAAGGAACAATATTGATTGAGTTTTCTGAAATTTTACTCATATCATGCCATATTTTTATGATTTTTCTTCTTGCTACATTGTAATTTTAATACATTTTATTAACATCATTAAATTATTGTCCCTTAAAGTATATATAGTTCAGTAGCCTTATAAGGCATTAAATTTTTATGAGCAAGAAAATATGTTCCAGCTTTAAGATTAAAGGAAACGAGAGTGAGAAAGAAACAAGAGAGAAAAACAAAGGTTACTGACTATTTTTCTTTTGTGTGTGTCAAACCCCAATAAATCTTCTTGTACTATAAAGCTTACCGTGGAGGCTTAAAAAGAAAAAAACAAAAAAGAAAATGAAAACTTTCCCCGATTCTGTCACAGGAAAGTGTTTTGTTGGAATTCAATGTTTCCGGTCGTATACCTTAAAACCGAAGAAACAGCAAACAGTATATTGAAAAATTCAATTTTCTTTCTCAACCAAACTTTTCGGCCATCCAGCATTTGCTATTTCTCCCACGTTTCAGTCTTTTACCTTTATTCAAGGAATTTCCTTCACCACTATTCAATTCTCCTACTGTCGGATTTATCGGTTTTCTTACCGGTCCAGGCTGCCTTTGTTTTGAATCCAACACTGCCAGAAATACATCCAACGATAACTCGAGCGTCGATAACCCTTTAGTTTGGGGAAACGCATTTCAAAGGAGTCTTTATATGAAGTCTCTTTCTCCCAAAGAATTGTTGGAATAGGTACAGCAATGCTACTCAATTCTCTCTCTTTTAATGCCACGAAATGTTGGCTAGAATCAATATCTCAAGCAAGGCCCGTGTTGTGAATCGATTGTTTTACTGCTACCTAGACGGATCAGGCGTCTATCTTGTCCCTCTGTTTTGACGAGATATTCGCTCTTGACACGTATTCTTTATTTGTTGCTCTTTCTTTCTCGACGTTGCCCCGTTTGTTTTAGTTTGCTTTCTTTTTTTCCTGACTGCTTTCTTTTCTCGAAAGAAAAACAAATTTTTTTTTCTTTTTTTTTTTTTCTTCACTCATCTTCTCGGCTTCCGTAGATAAGGACGTTCTTTATTCTGAAGATTTAATTCATGATGTATCGTCCAAAAAGACTCAATTGCTAATTTATCTCATCTGCAAAGAGTCAAGTGGAAGGAGTTAGAAGGATGAGGTTGGAAAAATAAAAAAAAATCTTTGTCTGAGGTCGTCAGCAGAAGATCGAGAAGTTCTAAAATAGTGCCGAGAGATTGCCTGGTATTGTTGCGTATGTTCTGAGGAATGCCATGATCTTGTTCGCGTGATCATATGTTTGTAACCATACATATGTCCTGGAGATCACTGACGTAGAACAGAGGAGACGTTCGCTGAACTTTCCAGTAGTTAATTGTATTTTTTTTTTCCGCGGATGGCAACAGACTGTAATTTTGATGAAAGAAGCATGTTATATTTAATTCTTGAATACGTAATATCTTGTAAGATCTGACGTCATTATTCCCCATGTTTTCTGCAGTTTTTTCTTTGCTGATCCATTAATAACAAAACAACTAGTCAATTTTTTGAAATCAAATTAAATTTCTGTTTTCTTAACGTTAGCATTAAGTGTTGAGTATTTTATAACATAGTACTTAATATATGCTAAGAAAGAGTTAAAATGTAAAATAATTAGATGATTAAAAATGCAAATTTCAATAGAATTTTTTTTGCTTAAAAATAATTTCAATTATTTTTGTATTTCTTTACATGCATTGATTTTGTTCGATTAGCTTTATTATGGCAGTGCGTTACAGAATATTTAGACCGAATACACAGATATAATAAACATAATATACAGATATAATAGACAGAATATAGCAGACATAATATTTTCTTTCTTCTGTCGATACAGTTTTCCTGGTATCAAGAATTTCTGGTATCCTGGTATTTCCTGGTATCTTAGAATGAGATAGCTTCAAAGATGAAGATACCCTAAATGTAAAAATAACATTTTCTTAAATGGAGTTTTGCTACGATTATGTAAATGTGTATTGGGTTCCTCTCGTGTCTTATTTTTTCACGGTCTGAACACTTTTATGACTATCCTTATCGCCTGATAAAAATAATGGCGTGAAAAATTCCAAAGGCATATCTTTATTTCCTAGGAGTATTTTATATATGCGACGTTTCTAATATTTTCAAATATAACTTTTATACGTGCATGTCTCTTCTTAATGCAAAATTTTACAAGTTGTTTCATATCGATATTGACATACTGATATTACCAAGTTATTACATATTGATATTGACATACTGATATTACCAAGTTGTTACATATTTATTTCAAAAGTTTGTTTCAATAATTTAGTTTAAAAGTGTCAAAATAAGTTCACAACTTTTAATACTGAGTACATTGATATGTTTCTGCATTAATTAAACGTTTGATTCAGGTTTTAGATTAAAAAGCAAATGAAACATTAGCAATTTTAGGATTTTGAGATATATCTTCCTATATGTTATATATATATATATATATGTTGTTGTTGTTTCTTATCCCACTTGGCTGGCCGGCCACGAGCCCATACGTGCTCATGATTAAAGGGGAAGGAAGCAGCTTCTGTTGTGATGGAGCACCCGTAGGTAGAAGCCTGACTTTTGCTCCGTGACGCTCTTACAGTCATGGGAGACCGGGACCTACGGCTTAAAGTGGATTCCGAACCACTACAAACATCCATGGCACCGCCGGGATTCGAACCCGAAACCTGTGGCACCGAGTGCCAGACACTCGGCCATTCAGGATATATATATATATATATAT